>JAQPZY010000557.1:0-147500 GCA_029931535.1 Margaritifera margaritifera
AAAAAGAATACCACATTACCTACACGAGATGGCAACATGGAAACAAGTGTTATGGTCTGCTCACAATTGCATTATTGCCAACAAGTTCCTGTCAGAAGGTGCAACATGTGCAAGGCTTATAAATTATCAGGATAACGTGACACTTGTTGTTTTTAAAGAAATTTGTTGACAATGATGCAATTATTTTATGTCAGAATTCCATATCTCTTTTCACATCCACAGCCTTAAAGTAAGGCACCTGTGGGCAAAAGACAAACATTCCTCACGATTTGCATCAACTTATTTCCAATGATGCCTTAGAGAGCATAACATCCCCCTTCCTACATTTTGACCTCAAATTCTAGAAAAGTATGCAAATGGTAAAATCGTCATGATATAGTGTTGTGTTGAACAAGATGATACAAACCGATATAATTTGTCATGTTACATACCCAACTGGAATACTGTCATGAAGTTGTTGGAAAGAGAGATAGAGTGTTGCATTCTACTCACCAATACATCACTGTCAGCAAATTGGTGTCAGTAGACATACACATTCTAGTGATACTCAGAATTGAATGACCGTCAACACGTTGATGTCAAAGTCTATAGGGAGTTTCAATAAAGTAACAATTGCTTCGTTGGAAACACGTCTGTACAAAAAAGAATAAAGTGCTTTCTAAGACTGACAATGACATTATTGTCAAGACAATCATTTGAAAAGGATAATATCCTATGGTGTACTTATTTTGTACCATTCTCACTACCTTGAGCTAAAGAGGGATGAAGTATTTTTGCTACATTCACAATTGCATCATTGTGAATACGGTCATGTAAGCAGACATAAAGTGTTCGGTTGCGGACACTATTGCACTTTCTCAAGAAGCTGACAAAGAATCATAGAATGTTTCTGATTGGATCATTCTGTACAAACTGTTGTAAACAGGTATAAAGAATACCACATTACCTACACGAGATGGCAACATGGAAACAAGTGTTATGGTCTGCTCACAATTGCATTATTGCCAACAAGTTCCTGTCAGAAGGTGCAACATGTGCAAGGCTTAGAAATTATCAGGATAACGTGACACTTGTTGTTTTTAAAGAAATTTGTTGACAATGATGCAATTATTTTATGTCAGAATTCCATATCTCTTTTCACATCCACAGCCTTAAAGTAAGGCACCTGTGGGCAAAAGACAAACATTCCTCACGATTTGCATCAACTTATTTCCAATGATGCCTTAGAGAGCATAACATCCCCCTTCCTACATTTTGACCTCAAATTCTAGAAAAGTATGCAAATGGTAAAATCGTCATGATATAGTGTTGTGTTGAACAAGATGATACAAACCGATATAATTTGTCATGTTACATACCCAACTGGAATACTGTCATGAAGTTGTTGGAAAGAGAGATAGAGTGTTGCATTCTACTCACCAATACATCACTGTCAGCAAATTGGTGTCAGTAGACATACACATTCTAGTGATACTCAGAATTGAATGACCGTCAACACGTTGATGTCAAAGTCTATAGGGAGTTTCAATAAAGTAACAATTGCTTCGTTGGAAACACGTCTGTACAAAAAAGAATAAAGTGCTTTCTAAGACTGACAATGACATTATTGTCAAGACAATCATTTGAAAAGGATAATATCCTATGGTGTACTTATTTTGTACCATTCTCACTACCTTGAGCTAAAGAGGGATGAAGTATTTTTGCTACATTCACAATTGCATCATTGTGAATACGGTCATGTAAGCAGACATAAAGTGTTCGGTTGCGGACACTATTGCACTTTCTCAAGAAGCTGACAAAGAATCATAGAATGTTTCTGATTGGATCATTCTGTACAAACTGTTGTAAACAGGTATAAAGAATACCACATTACCTACACGAGATGGCAACATGGAAACAAGTGTTATGGTCTGCTCACAATTGCATTATTGCCAACAAGTTCCTGTCAGAAGGTGCAACATGTGCAAGGCTTAGAAATTATCAGGATAACGTGACACTTGTTGTTTTTAAAGCAATTTGTTGACAATGATGCAATTATTTTATGTCAGAATTCCATATCTCTTTTCACATCCACAGCCTTAAAGTAAGGCACCTGTGGGCAAAAGACAAACATTCCTCACGATTTGCATCAACTTATTTCCAATGATGCCTTAGAGAGCATAACATCCCCCTTCCTACATTTTGACCTCAAATTCTAGAAAAGTATGCAAATGGTAAAATCGTCATGATATAGTGTTGTGTTGAACAAGATGATACAAACCGATATAATTTGTCATGTTACATACCCAACTGGAATACTGTCATGAAGTTGTTGGAAAGAGAGATAGAGTGTTGCATTCTACTCACCAATACATCACTGTCAGCAAATTGGTGTCAGTAGACATACACATTCTAGTGATACTCAGAATTGAATGACCGTCAACACGTTGATGTCAAAGTCTATAGGGAGTTTCAATAAAGTAACAATTGCTTCGTTGGAAACACGTCTGTACAAAAAAGAATAAAGTGCTTTCTAACACTGACAATGACATTATTGTCAAGACAATCATTTGAAAAGGATAATATCCTATGGTGTACTTATTTTGTACCATTCTCACTACCTTGAGCTAAAGAGGGATGAAGTATTTTTGCTACATTCACAATTGCATCATTGTGAATACGGTCATGTAAGCAGACATAAAGTGTTCGGTTGCGGACACTATTGCACTTTCTCAAGAAGCTGACAAAGAATCATAGAATGTTTCTGATTGGATCATTCTGTACAAACTGTTGTAAACAGGTATAAAGAATACCACATTACCTACACGAGATGGCAACATGGAAACAAGTGTTATGGTCTGCTCACAATTGCATTATTGCCAACAAGTTCCTGTCAGAAGGTGCAACATGTGCAAGGCTTAGAAATTATCAGGATAACGTGACACTTGTTGTTTTTAAAGCAATTTGTTGACAATGATGCAATTATTTTATGTCAGAATTCCATATCTCTTTTCACATCCACAGCCTTAAAGTAAGGCACCTGTGGGCAAAAGACAAACATTCCTCACGATTTGCATCAACTTATTTCCAATGATGCCTTAGAGAGCATAACATCCCCCTTCCTACATTTTGACCTCAAATTCTAGAAAAGTATGCAAATGGTAAAATCGTCATGATATAGTGTTGTGTTGAACAAGATGATACAAACCGATATAATTTGTCATGTTACATACCCAACTGGAATACTGTCATGAAGTTGTTGGAAAGAGAGATAGAGTGTTGCATTCTACTCACCAATACATCACTGTCAGCAAATTGGTGTCAGTAGACATACACATTCTAGTGATACTCAGAATTGAATGACCGTCAACACGTTGATGTCAAAGTCTATAGGGAGTTTCAATAAAGTAACAATTGCTTCGTTGGAAACACGTCTGTACAAAAAAGAATAAAGTGCTTTCTAACACTGACAATGACATTATTGTCAAGACAATCATTTGAAAAGGATAATATCCTATGGTGTACTTATTTTGTACCATTCTCACTACCTTGAGCTAAAGAGGGATGAAGTATTTTTGCTACATTCACAATTGCATCATTGTGAATACGGTCATGTAAGCAGACATAAAGTGTTCGGTTGCGGACACTATTGCACTTTCTCAAGAAGCTGACAAAGAATCATAGAATGTTTCTGATTGGATCATTCTGTACAAACTGTTGTAAACAGGTATAAAGAATACCACATTACCTACACGAGATGGCAACATGGAAACAAGTGTTATGGTCTGCTCACAATTGCATTATTGCCAACAAGTTCCTGTCAGAAGGTGCAACATGTGCAAGGCTTAGAAATTATCAGGATAACGTGACACTTGTTGTTTTTAAAGCAATTTGTTGACAATGATGCAATTATTTTATGTCAGAATTCCATATCTCTTTTCACATCCACAGCCTTAAAGTAAGGCACCTGTGGGCAAAAGACAAACATTCCTCACGATTTGCATCAACTTATTTCCAATGATGCCTTAGAGAGCATAACATCCCCCTTCCTACATTTTGACCTCAAATTCTAGAAAAGTATGCAAATGGTAAAATCGTCATGATATAGTGTTGTGTTGAACAAGATGATACAAACCGATATAATTTGTCATGTTACATACCCAACTGGAATACTGTCATGAAGTTGTTGGAAAGAGAGATAGAGTGTTGCATTCTACTCACCAATACATCACTGTCAGCAAATTGGTGTCAGTAGACATACACATTCTAGTGATACTCAGAATTGAATGACCGTCAACACGTTGATGTCAAAGTCAATAAAGAGTTTCAATAAAGTAACAATTGCTTTGTTGGAAACACGTCTGTACAAAAAAGAATAAAGTGCTTTCTAACACTGACAATGACATTATTGTCAAGACAATCATTTGAAAAGGATAATATCCTATGGTGTACTTATTTTGTACCATTCTCACTACCTTGAGCTAAAGAGGGATGAAGTATTTTTGCTACATTCACAATTGCATCATTGTGAATACGGTCATGTAAGCAGACATAAAGTGTTCGGTTGCGGACACTATTGCACTTTCTCAAGAAGCTGACAAAGAATCATAGAATGTTTCTGATTGGATCATTCTGTACAAACTGTTGTAAACAGGTATAAAGAATACCACATTACCTACACGAGATGGCAACATGGAAACAAGTGTTATGGTCTGCTCACACTTGCATTATTGCCAACAAGTTCCTCTCAGAATGTGCAACATGTGCAAGGCTTAGAAATTATCAGGATAACGTGACACTTGTTGTTTTTAAAGCAATTTGTTGACAATGATGCAATTATTTTATGTCAGAATTCCATATCTCTTTTCACATCCACAGCCTTAAAGTAAGGCACCTGTGGGCAAAAGACAAACATTCCTCACGATTTGCATCAACTTATTTCCAATGATGCCTTAGAGCGCATAACATCCCCCTTCCTACATTTTGACCTCAAATTCTAGAAAAGTATGCAAATGGTAAAATCATCATGATATGGTGTTGTGTTGAACAAGATGATACAAACCGATATAATTTGTCATGTTACATACCCAACTGGAATACTGTCATGAAGTTGTTGGAAAGAGAGATAGAGTGTTGCATTCTACTCACCAATACATCACTGTCAGCAAATTGGTGTCAGTAGACATACACATTCTAGTGATACTCAGAATTGAATGACCGTCAACACGTTGATGTCAAAGTCTATAAGGAGTTTCAATAAAGTAACAATTGCTTCGTTGGAAACACGTCTGTACAAAAAAGAATAAAGTGCTTTCTAACACTGACAATGATATTATTGTCAAGACAATCATTTGAAAAGGATAATATCCTATGTTGTACTTATTTTGTACCATTCTCACTACCTTGAGCTAAAGAGGGATGAAGCATTTTTGCTACATTCACAATTGCATCATTGTGAATACGGTCATGTAAGCAGACATAAAGTGTTCGGTTGCGGACACTATTGCACTTTCTCAAGAAGCTGACAAAGAATCATAGAATGTTTCTGATTGGATCATTCTGTACAAACTGTTGTAAACAGGTATAAAGAATACCACATTACCTACACGAGATGGCAACATGGAAACAAGTGTTATGGTCTGCTCACAATTACATTATTGCCAACAAGTTCCTGTCAGAAGGTGCAACATGTGCAAGGCTTAGAAATTATCAGGATAACGTGACACTTGTTGTTTTTAAAGCAATTTGTTGACAATGATGCAATTATTTTATGTCAGAATTCCATATCTCTTTTCACATCCACAGCCTTAAAGTAAGGCACCTGTGGGCAAAAGACAAACATTCCTCACGATTTGCATCAACTTATTTCCAATGATGCCTTAGAGAGCATAACATCGCCCTTCCTACATTTTGACCTCAAATTCTAGAAAAGTATGCAAATGGTAAAATCGTCATGATATAGTGTTGTGTTGAACAAGATGATACAAACCGATATAATTTGTCATGTTACATACCCAACTGGAATACTGTCATGAAGTTATTGGAATGAGAGATAGAGTGTTGCATTCTACTCACCAATACATCACTGTCAGCAAATTGGTGTCAGTAGACATACACATTCTAGTGATACTCAGAATTGAATGACCGTCAACACGTTGATGTCAAAGTCTATAAGGAGTTTCAATAAAGTAACAATTGCTTCGTTGGAAACACGTCTGTACAAAAAAGAATAAAGTGCTTTCTAACACTGACAATGACATTATTGTCAAGACAATCATTTGAAAAGGATAATATCCTATGGTGTACTTATTTTGTACCATTCTCACTACCTTGAGCTAAAGAGGGATGAAGTATTTTTGCTACATTCACAATTGCATCATTGTGAATACGGTCATGTAAGCAGACATAAAGTGTTCGGTTGCGGACACTATTGCACTTTCTCAAGAAGCTGACAAAGAATCATAGAATGTTTCTGATTGGATCATTCTGTACAAACTGTTGTAAACAGGTATAAAGAATACCACATTACCTACACGAGATGGCAACATGGAAACAAGTGTTATGGTCTGCTCACAATTGCATTATTGCCAACAAGTTCCTGTCAGAAGGTGCAACATGTGCAAGGCTTAGAAATTATCAGGATAACGTGACACTTGTTGTTTTTAAAGCAATTTGTTGACAATGATGCAATTATTTTATGTCAGAATTCCATATCTCTTTTCACATCCACAGCCTTAAAGTAAGGCACCTGTGGGCAAAAGACAAACATTCCTCACGATTTGCATCAACTTATTTCCAATGATGCCTTAGAGAGCATAACATCGCCCTTCCTACATTTTGACCTCAAATTCTAGAAAAGTATGCAAATGGTAAAATCATCATGATATAGTGTTGTGTTGAACAAGATGATACAAACCGATATAATTTGTCATGTTACATACCCAACTGGAATACTGTCATGAAGTTGTTGGAATGAGAGATAGAGTGTTGCATTCTACTCACCAATACATCACTGTCAGCAAATTGGTGTCAGTAGACATACACATTCTAGTGATACTCAGAATTGAATGACCGTCAACACGTTGATGTCAAAGTCTATAAGGAGTTTCAATAAAGTAACAATTGCTTCGTTGGAAACACGTCTGTACAAAAAAGAATAAAGTGCTTTCTAACACTGACAATGACATTATTGTCAAGACAATCATTTGAAAAGGATAATATCCTAGGGTGTACTTATTTTGTACCATTCTCACTACCTTGAGCTAAAGAGGGATGAAGTATTTTTGCTACATTCACAATTGCATCATTGTGAATACTGTCATGTAAGCAGACATAAAGTGTTCGGTTGCGGACACTATTGCACTTTCTCAAGAAGCTGACAAAGAATCATAGAATGTTTCTGATTGGATCATTCTGTACAAACTGTTGTAAACAGGTATAAAGAATACCACATTACCTACACGAGATGGCAACATGGAAACAAGTGTTATGGTCTGCTCACAATTGCATTATTGCCAACAAGTTCCTGTCAGAAGGTGCAACATGTGCAAGGCTTAGAAATTATCAGGATAACGTGACACTTGTTGTTTTTAAAGCAATTTGTTGACAATGATGCAATTATTTTATGTCAGAATTCCATATCTCTTTTCACATCCACAGCCTTAAAGTAAGGCACCTGTGGGCAAAAGACAAACATTCCTCACGATTTGCATCAACTTATTTCCAATGATGCCTTAGAGAGCATAACATCCCCCTTCCTACATTTTGACCTCAAATTCTAGAAAAGTATGCAAATGGTAAAATCGTCATGATATAGTGTTGTGTTGAACAAGATGATACAAACCGATATAATTTGTCATGTTACTTACCCAACTGGAATACTGTCATGAAGTTGTTGGAAAGAGAGATAGAGTGTTGCATTCTACTCACCAATACATCCCTGTCAGCAAATTGGTGTCAGTAGACATACACATTCTAGTGATACTCAGAATTGAATGACCGTCAACACGTTGATGTCAAAGTCAATAAAGAGTTTCAATAAAGTAACAATTGCTTTGTTGGAAACACGTCTGTACAAAAAAGAATAAAGTGCTTTCTAACACTGACAATGACATTATTGTCAAGACAATCATTTGAAAAGGATAATATCCTATGGTGTACTTATTTTGTACCATTCTCACTACCTTGAGCTAAAGAGGGATGAAGTATTTTTGCTACATTCACAATTGCATCATTGTGAATACGGTCATGTAAGCAGACATAAAGTGTTCGGTTGCGGACACTATTGCACTTTCTCAAGAAGCTGACAAAGAATCATAGAATGTTTCTGATTGGATCATTCTGTACAAACTGTTGTAAACAGGTATAAAGAATACCACATTACCTACACGAGATGGCAACATGGAAACAAGTGTTATGGTCTGCTCACAATTGCATTATTGCCAACAAGTTCCTGTCAGAAGGTGCAACATGTGCAAGGCTTAGAAATTATCAGGATAACGTGACACTTGTTGTTTTTAAAGCAATTTGTTGACAATGATGCAATTATTTTATGTCAGAATTCCATATCTCTTTTCACATCCACAGCCTTAAAGTAAGGCACCTGTGGGCAAAAGACAAACATTCCTCACGATTTGCATCAACTTATTTCCAATGATGCCTTAGAGCGCATAACATCCCCCTTCCTACATTTTGACCTCAAATTCTAGAAAAGTATGCAAATGGTAAAATCGTCATGATATAGTGTTGTGTTGAACAAGATGATACAAACCGATATAATTTGTCATGTTACATACCCAACTGGAATACTGTCATGAAGTTGTTGGAAAGAGAGATAGAGTGTTGCATTCTACTCACCAATACATCACTGTCAGCAAATTGGTGTCAGTAGACATACACATTCTAGTGATACTCAGAATTGAATGACCGTCAACACGTTGATGTCAAAGTCTATAAGGAGTTTCAATAAAGTAACAATTGCTTCGTTGGAAACACGTCTGTACAAAAAAGAATAAAGTGCTTTCTAACACTGACAATGACATTATTGTCAAGACAATCATTTGAAAAGGATAATATCCTCGGTTGTACTTATTTTGTACCATTCTCACTACCTTGAGCTAAAGAGGGATGAAGTATTTTTGCTACATTCACAATTGCATCATTGTGAATACGGTCATGTAAGCAGACATAAAGTGTTCGGTTGCGGACACTATTGCACTTTCTCAAGAAGCTGACAAAGAATCATAGAATGTTTCTGATTGGATCATTCTGTACAAACTGTTGTAAACAGGTATAAAGAATACCACATTACCTACACGAGATGGCAACATGGAAACAAGTGTTATGGTCTGCTCACAATTGCATTATTGCCAACAAGTTCCTGTCAGAAGGTGCAACATGTGCAAGGCTTAGAAATTATCAGGATAACGTGACACTTGTTGTTTTTAAAGCAATTTGTTGACAATGATGCAATTATTTTATGTCAGAATTCCATATCTCTTTTCACATCCACAGCCTTAAAGTAAGGCACCTGTGGGCAAAAGACAAACATTCCTCACGATTTGCATCAACTTATTTCCAATGATGCCTTAGAGAGCATAACATCGCCCTTCCTACATTTTGACCTCAAATTCTAGAAAAGTATGCAAATGGTAAAATCATCATGATATAGTGTTGTGTTGAACAAGATGATACAAACCGATATAATTTGTCATGTTACATACCCAACTGGAATACTGTCATGAAGTTGTTGGAAAGAGAGATAGAGTGTTGCATTCTACTCACCAATACATCACTGTCAGCAAATTGGTGTCAGTAGACATACACATTCTAGTGATACTCAGAATTGAATGACCGTCAACACGTTGATGTCAAAGTCTATAAGGAGTTTCAATAAAGTAACAATTGCTTCGTTGGAAACACGTCTGTACAAAAAAGAATAAAGTGCTTTCTAACACTGACAATGACATTATTGTCAAGACAATCATTTGAAAAGGATAATATCCTAGGGTGTACTTATTTTGTACCATTCTCACTACCTTGAGCTAAAGAGGGATGAAGTATTTTTGCTACATTCACAATTGCATCATTGTGAATACTGTCATGTAAGCAGACATAAAGTGTTCGGTTGCGGACACTATTGCACTTTCTCAAGAAGCTGACAAAGAATCATAGAATGTTTCTGATTGGATCATTCTGTACAAACTGTTGTAAACAGGTATAAAGAATACCACATTACCTACACGAGATGGCAACATGGAAACAAGTGTTATGGTCTGCTCACAATTGCATTATTGCCAACAAGTTCCTGTCAGAAGGTGCAACATGTGCAAGGCTTAGAAATTATCAGGATAGCGTGACACTTGTTGTTTTTAAAGCAATTTGTTGACAATGATGCAATTATTTTATGTCAGAATTCCATATCTCTTTTCACATCCACAGCCTTAAAGTAAGGCACCTGCGGGCAAAAGACAAACATTCCTCACGATTTGCATCAACTTATTTCCAATGATGCCTTAGAGAGCATAACATCCCCCTTCCTACATTTTGACCTCAAATTCTAGAAAAGTATGCAAATGGTAAAATCGTCATGATATAGTGTTGTGTTGAACAAGATGATACAAACCGATATAATTTGTCATGTTACATACCCAACTGGAATACTGTCATGAAGTTGTTGGAAAGAGAGATAGAGTGTTGCATTCTACTCACCAATACATCCCTGTCAGCAAATTGGTGTCAGTAGACATACACATTCTAGTGATACTCAGAATTGAATGACCGTCAACACGTTGATGTCAAAGTCAATAAAGAGTTTCAATAAAGTAACAATTGCTTTGTTGGAAACACGTCTGTACAAAAAAGAATAAAGTGCTTTCTAACACTGACAATGACATTATTGTCAAGACAATCATTTGAAAAGGATAATATCCTATGGTGTACTTATTTTGTACCATTCTCACTACCTTGAGCTAAAGAGGGATGAAGTATTTTTGCTACATTCACAATTGCATCATTGTGAATACGGTCATGTAAGCAGACATAAAGTGTTCGGTTGCGGACACTATTGCACTTTCTCAAGAAGCTGACAAAGAATCATAGAATGTTTCTGATTGGATCATTCTGTACAAACTGTTGTAAACAGGTATAAAGAATACCACATTACCTACACGAGATGGCAACATGGAAACAAGTGTTATGGTCTGCTCACAATTGCATTATTGCCAACAAGTTCCTGTCAGAAGGTGCAACATGTGCAAGGCTTAGAAATTATCAGGATAACGTGACACTTGTTGTTTTTAAAGCAATTTGTTGACAATGATGCAATTATTTTATGTCAGAATTCCATATCTCTTTTCACATCCACAGCCTTAAAGTAAGGCACCTGTGGGCAAAAGACAAACATTCCTCACGATTTGCATCAACTTATTTCCAATGATGCCTTAGAGCGCATAACATCCCCCTTCCTACATTTTGACCTCAAATTCTAGAAAAGTATGCAAATGGTAAAATCGTCATGATATAGTGTTGTGTTGAACAAGATGATACAAACCGATATAATTTGTCATGTTACATACCCAACTGGAATACTGTCATGAAGTTGTTGGAAAGAGAGATAGAGTGTTGCATTCTACTCACCAATACATCACTGTCAGCAAATTGGTGTCAGTAGACATACACATTCTAGTGATACTCAGAATTGAATGACCGTCAACACGTTGATGTCAAAGTCTATAAGGAGTTTCAATAAAGTAACAATTGCTTCGTTGGAAACACGTCTGTACAAAAAAGAATAAAGTGCGTTCTAACACTGACAATGACATTATTGTCAAGACAATCATTTGAAAAGGATAATATCCTCGGTTGTACTTATTTTGTACCATTCTCACTACCTTGAGCTAAAGAGGGATGAAGTATTTTTGCTACATTCACAATTGCATCATTGTGAATACGGTCATGTAAGCAGACATAAAGTGTTCGGTTGCGGACACTATTGCACTTTCTCAAGAAGCTGACAAAGAATCATAGAATGTTTCTGATTGGATCATTCTGTACAAACTGTTGTAAACAGGTATAAAGAATACCACATTACCTACACGAGATGGCAACATGGAAACAAGTGTTATGGTCTGCTCACAATTACATTATTGCCAACAAGTTCCTGTCAGAAGGTGCAACATGTGCAAGGCTTAGAAATTATCAGGATAACGTGACACTTGTTGTTTTTAAAGCAATTTGTTGACAATGATGCAATTATTTTATGTCAGAATTCCATATCTCTTTTCACATCCACAGCCTTAAAGTAAGGCACCTGTGGGCAAAAGACAAACATTCCTCACGATTTGCATCAACTTATTTCCAATGATGCCTTAGAGAGCATAACATCGCCCTTCCTACATTTTGACCTCAAATTCTAGAAAAGTATGCAAATGGTAAAATCGTCATGATATAGTGTTGTGTTGAACAAGATGATACAAACCGATATAATTTGTCATGTTACATACCCAACTGGAATACTGTCATGAAGTTGTTGGAAAGAGAGATAGAGTGTTGCATTCTACTCACCAATACATCCCTGTCAGCAAATTGGTGTCAGTAGACATACACATTCTAGTGATACTCAGAATTGAATGACCGTCAACACGTTGATGTCAAAGTCTATAAAGAGTTTCAATAAAGTAACAATTGCTTTGTTGGAAACACATCTGTACAAAAAAAAATAAAGTGCTTTCTAACACTGACAATGACATTATTGTCAAGACAATCATTTGAAAAGGATAATATCCTATGGTGTACTTATTTTGTACCATTCTCACTACCTTGAGCTAAAGAGGGATGAAGTATTTTTGCTACATTCACAATTGCATCATTGTGAATACGGTCATGTAAGCAGACATAAAGTGTTCGGTTGCGGACACTATTGCACTTTCTCAAGAAGCTGACAAAGAATCATAGAATGTTTCTGATTGGATCATTCTGTACAAACTGTTGTAAACAGGTATAAAGAATACCACATTACCTACACGAGATGGCAACATGGAAACAAGTGTTATGGTCTGCTCACAATTGCATTATTGCCAACAAGTTTCTGTCAGAAGGTGCAACATGTGCTAGGTTTATTTTTTGTCAGGATAACATCACACGATCGATTTTGTTAGATCTTCTTGTTGACAATGATGCAATTATTTAATGTCAGAAGTCCATATTTCTTTTTACATCACAGCCTTAAAGTAAGACACATGTGTTAAAGAGCGAAATATTCATCACGTTCTACTTCAACTTGTTTCCAATGACGCATTAGTGCGCATAAATAAACCCTTCATACATTTTGACCTCAAATTCTTGAAAAGTATGCAAACAATCTAATCCTCCTGGTAGTTTTGTCTCTTCAGCAAGATGATACAAACTGGGATAAGGTGTCATGCTCTCAGAACAATTGCAATATTTTCATCCAGTTGTTCTTAAGAGAGATAAAGTACTACATTATACTCACTAATGCATTGTTGTCTGCAAATTGGCGTCAAGATACATTAACCTTCCAGTGATACTCACTTCTGCATTACAGTCAAAATGTCTATGTCAAAACCCAATTCCATCCATTTAAAAATGTGAATGTGGAAAACAAAATTTTTTTATTTCATACTCTCAATTACATCATTATCACAAATCATTATCATACATTAGATTCACGAAGGATAAGCGGTTAGGTCATAGTCAAAATTGGATCACTGTCAACTTCTGGATCTGAAGAGGATTGACGTTTCCGTTACATTCACATAGCATCATTGTTAACAAATTAATATACAATTATTTAAAGTTTTCACTTATAAGCATCATTGCATTCTTTCCAAAAAGTTGATTCAAAACTGACAAATTGTTCTATAAACCTCCGAATTGCATCAATACAAAGTCCTGGAAAATAGGAATAATGTCCACACTTTCATTCACAACTTCAATGGCGTAAGTAATTTGACTTAAATGGAATAAAGTGTTATATTTTACTCACAGTACTATCATAGTCAACTGGCTGAAGAAAACTGTTTGTTCTACTCACAACTGCATTATTCGCAACTAATTTTTGTCAACGCCGATAAAGTGTTCCAATACACTCAAAATCGCATCATTACCCACAATTGATGTAGAAGTTAATACAATTTCTTTTGTATCTTAAAGGATGCCTCATCGTGAGCACAATTTGGTGAAAAGACTCAAGATAACCGTTTCTACAAAATTTTCGATCATTGTGAAATCGTTGTTTTATTTGTCAAAAGGTTTAAGTAAAAAAAAAGGATCATCGCAACTATACCATGCCCAGCAAGCAGTACCAAACTAAAAGCTAACGTTAAATGATATGAATTGTTGTAACAAGTTGATGTGAAAAGGAATAACATCTTATTTTGTACTTAAATTGCACCAATGAGAATAATTTCTGCGACAATCTATGAAGTGTTATGATGGCATCACATTTGCATAACAGTCAACACGTTGGTGACAAAAGTCATGCATAATTTTCTTACATTTGCATTTAATTTTTAAGTGCATGTAGAAAGGATGGACATTTATCTTATACACATAATTAGATCCTTGTCATATATTGGATTTACGAAAGGTAAAGGGTTATGTCATAGTCATAGCTGGATTACTGTCAGCGACTTCATCTGTAGACGAATGACGTGTTGTGTTACATGCACAAAAATGCCATCATTGGTAAAAGGGGGATGCAAAGTGAGCTACAATATTCACTTCAAGGCACGAGTGTATTCTTTCCAAGAAGTTGATTTAACGAGACAACGTTTTATCGAATACTCTTAATTGAGTCCAGGACAAGTTCTGACACAAAGGAATACAGTTTAGAGTTGCCTTCACATGTACAACCACATTATTGTTAGTAATATGACTTGCATGGAATAAAGTAGTATGTTTATCTGACACTATCGTATGCAACTGGCTAACGAAAATTTGATATCATGTTGTCACAACTGTCACAACTATTCACAACTGCGTCATTCGCAACATATGCATGTGAACGTCGATACAGTGTTCCAATATACTCACAAACCCATCATTGTCCACTAGTGGGTGTAATATTGGACACACTGTTTTGTTTTATCTTAACACAACAATGTATCATTGTGAAATAATTGGTGCAAGTGTTATGCATATTGGATATTTACTCTTTGTCCACGAGGTAAGTTGTACTTTAGTCATTTATGGAACAAAATGTTTACTTCATTTGAGTTCAAGGTCAGGCTTATTTACATAGTGTGTTTTGCTTAGATTGGAATATCCAATATCTTGCCATGATACACTGTTTTGTTTATCTTAAAACAAAAATGTGTCATCGTGAAATAATCGGTGCAAGTGTTATGCATATTGAATATATAATGTTTGTCCACGAGGTAAGTTTTACTCGAGTCATTTATTGAACAACATGTTTACTGCATTTTAGTTCAAGGCCAGGCTTATTTACATAACGTTTATTACTTTGATTGGAATATCCAATGTCTTGACATGAGAAAAATCAGTTGCATTAGTAAAAATACATTTCGAGTTACTAATATTCTAGAAATTTATGTCAGGTGACATATGTTTATATTTATACAGGTTTGGTAAACACGATTTCACTCCTGTTCAAAACATCATGTCATTAAGATCAGTCTAGTAATTAATTTATTTTAATAATCAGATGTTTATAGTTTTGTTCTGAAACTGCGGAGTAAACTCTGAGAAAGAAATTAATTTGAATTACCAAAAGTGCTCATTCACATATTTTGATTAATACTTGACTTTGGGATTTATGTGAATTAATTCAAAGATATTCTGAGTTACAATATTCAGGCATATCAGGACACTGAAGACAACTGGCCCATCAGAACAGTCAAGACTACTGGCACATCAGGGCATTCAAGGCTAAGAAATTCATACAGAACATTCCATATTTAGAACCTGCGATTAGGACACTGAGGATTATTGGATTTTTGGGATTTACATTCACGTTACTGTTGGTGATTTGTCAATTTTTACTTTAATTGTCTAGACATAAATTGCTTCTTGATTTTATTTACATTGCTGGTTACACTTTATTTCTGTTACATTATTTTAAGAACTAGAGTCGTAACACAGTACTTATAAAATCGTTACACAAACATTTCGAACATTTTTAAACAAGTCATTCCACTCATGTGTGCATCGTTGTCGACATGTTTGTGTTGAAATGGAGAAAGGGTGTAATTATCCTCACAACTATAGCATTTTCAACAAGATGCACCTATGCGAACGAGTTGTTGAGAAAAGAGATAAAGTGTGCTGCATCATAGTCAATCAGGTATTGGAAAAGGGGAAAAGTTTTCTGTATGCACGTAATTGGATGATTCTAAATACGTGTGTGCATAAAAAGGTAACGTGCTCTGTTATATGCGCAACTGCATGTAATTAAAGAAGTTCGTGCGAAAAGGGATCGAACGTTATATTCTAGGGACAATTACATTATTATCAAGAAGGTGATGGGGCTATATATATATGATTATGTAATACGCAAAATTCTAATATTGCCTAAAAGATGATGCAAAATGGAAACATATATTATTGTATACTTTCAATTGTATCATTGCGGACTGTTCATATGAGAAGGAGCAAATTCTGCAAGGTTTTGTAATTGCCAGGATAACATAACACTATCCGTTTTTAGGTCAACTTGGCGGCACAGATGCAATTGTTTTATCTCTGAATGCCATATGTTTTTACTTCAACGGCTTTAACCTAGACAACTGTGGGTGAACACTCAACACGTTTTGCATCAACTTGTTCACAATGATGAATGTGTGCATAACTGAGTACTTCATTCATTTTGGCATCTACTGTTTTTTAGTATGCAAATGATGCGATGGTCATGATGAGGTTTTCTGTTCAACTGGGTAGTGCAAACTGGGGGAATATGTCATGTGATTTGCACAATTGCAATAATGTCATCAATTTGTTGTTACGAGATATACAGTTTTGATTTATACTCACAAATGCATCAATATAACAATTTCGCCAACAATATAAATTGTTGGAGTTGTGAGCAATGGCATTAAATTGATGTACATCTGCGCAAGCTATCCCATCGAGGGAAAGGAAATCGTAATACGTTTGAACAACGTCGATGTTGCTACGACAATTCTCTGACTCGCCAGATACAGCGACGGGAAATTCACTGGCCCAGTTAAGTATACAGTCGACCATGCATAATATAACCATCATATCGTATATGAACTTACGTTGGTTGTTTATTCATGGACCCCCAACTCGCTTAAATGCCTGCCATACCTGGTGTATGCGGCGCGTCTATACTGCTTAGCGCTAAACCTAATTTTCTATCGGTGGATTCACGCGGCGTCGATGAGACCTTAGTGGAGCCCAGTTGTTGTTTTCGTGTGCGATTCTTCTCAGCCGCATATTCGGGTTTCACAGAGATGTCCGCAAGGTGAATTTCGGAGCCAAACACACAGCAGCGTTAACCTATAAGAGCAAATACAACTATGTAATTTGACATGACAACAGCGTCGCTGATGGTCAAGTTGTGTTGTCGAAATTTGTATTGTGAATACCTGTGATAACTCCACAATTGACCACAAACGCGCGCGTTTCATGTAGTTTATGGAGCCCAGAGGCACGTCACCGGTATCGTTTTTCACACTCACCAAATAGTTGATGCAAAGCGCCGTTCTGGGAGAGTTTACGTGGCAGATAAATACCCACCAAGGTATCAGCGTACCAAGAAACATATTCGTGGCGTTTCAAAATATGAATGTATTGGCCGACGGGCAGGCCAGTAGCTTACAGATTGTTGAACATTTTGGAGTATCTGAAGTTTCTCTGTGGTTCCATGGTCATCATCAACCGTCTGATGAAATGTGCACGATTGGGGAGCCAAATAAGTTGCATGTGTATATCACAAACTATGTTCGTACATGGGCCTGGATCAAAACATTGACTCGGGTCTACTGATTACCCAGCATGACTTCACTTCGATGTACCCGATTTATTACTTTGTGTTGGAACACATTTTAAAATGCACGTGTAAATCAGCACCCCGTTCCCAATTACAAATGCATTGCTGTGATACTCTCTGACAAGAATCTCTTGTTGGAAGAATCAGGTGGCTGAATGAGGGTCATCGATGCACGTGTGGAAAATTCATATGTTTTCACGAACTCGTAAAAGTTTTATCAAATTCGTAGTGGCTTATAAAACCCGTAGCCTTTTCAAATAAAATGTCGTACCAGCGTAAACTGGCCGCATTGAGTCGTGGTCAACTCAAAAATATCTCAGCCGCGGTGAAATAAAGTGAAAAAGAAAATAAGTCAATTTGAAACTTACGTTGTCAGCAGCCGGAGTCAACCCGATGAAACACGACAGAGGAATAGTTCTATCACTTGCGGTCATTAAAGCGATGTTGGCCACTGCGGCTCCCGCGGCTTTAAAAGCAGCTGCGTTTGGGGCCGTCAGAATCTCATCAAGGATGGCCATATCAAAGATGGTTTTCCAGACGTATAACGTCTACAAAAAAAGGAAAAAGTTATTCGACAAACCCGAGCGTGGGAGCCAAAGCCTCTTGATTGGAAGCGTTAACTAATTTTGATTTACTCATGATGACAACATCAATCAAATCTTTGCGAGGGATCTTCATTATAGATAAATGTGCGTCAATGATTCCCAGCTCGTGGGGAAACCGGCATCGTCAACTTCAATTCGTGAACAAGACCTGGAACTCATTGGATCTCATATACGGTAACGCGTCAACGCCTATTGTATTTTGACTCGTTCTAGCTTTCATCTCCACGTGAAGTTGTTTATTATCTGCACAGACGATCCTGGGTACCAGTGCTGGAAGCTGACGCTGCTTTATTCAATGTTGTTTCTACAAACTCGAACATACGGCCCAATATGTGAGCATCTCATCGCTGAAGCACTGCTTAAAATATACAGGAAATGCCAGTTGACATGTATAGATGCGCGAGCGCATCGACCTGACGGGGAGGCGCCGGTGTAGATTTGACCTTGTTTGCCAACACTGCCGATTTGATCATGTTGAGCATTCATCTTCTTGTTGGCGTTGACCCAAACGAGTTTGTGATCGAACAGGAACATTGCAAAGGTCCAACGTAGACATCAACGACGTTGTTTTCAAGTCGTGAAAACAATGGCGAACAACTTGGTCAAAATCCCTGAGAACCAATGAATAGGAGACTCTGATGTGTTCATCGTCTTCATCAAATACTACGTCCGTGTTGCCGATGATGGGGTAAAAGAATACATGGATGTAAAGGGCGCCCATGTGCTATCTCCCTTACTCTCGTCAACACGCATAATAGCTACATTGGGGGATACTTAATACTGCAAAACTGGCGTATCGATCTGAACAAAATAGTTGACTTATTTTCAGGGATGTCTTGGATGGTTTTGATAGACCTAAACATAATTTCTTAAAGGTGCCCAAATCTGAATTGCAATTGTTCATCTTATACGAATATACTGTGTCGAGTCATAATCAGCATCATTAGTCGCCGGAGATGAAATTTAATTCACCAAACATGATTCAGAGCGTCTTTGTCGTTTGTCGTTTGTCGTTTGTTTTTAAAATGTATCATTACATATACATGATGGATTGTGAATAGCTACGCGATAGCAATGTTGCGGAATTTATCGACGAGGTGCTGGATCAGCTGGGAGGGCGTGCCAACATCAATGGTGATTGTGTTCGGCTTGTCGATGAATATCTGCGTGAGAACGGGATTAACAAACCCTCGTATACACTGAAGTATGTTCGTGCCAAAGATCAGATATAAATTGATAGTTGGGATCACCCTGATGTGCCAAAAGCAATTCGAGGCCAGCTTGTTATCATCTTATTCTCGGAAGAAAAAAAACTCCTGGTCGCTTATTAAATCGCCATCGAAGACAAAAAGCATCTTGGATTGTTTTTACAAAGATGAAGTGATATTCAACGGCAAAGTATCATAGACTACTCCTAATTGGTCGCCCGCAATAACATTTTCCGTCCATTATATTGAACCAACAACACCTCGCACAGCGATAGAAAAATCCAAACTAATATACAACAAAGATGCTATTGTCCGTGTAACAGTTATTGGACGAAAACTAGAACAATCGTTGACTGTACAGAGAAAGAGCGTACTCATTGAGGTTCTATATGAACTTGGAATAATGCAAACAATCGTCGGAAATATAAATATTTCCCGGAAACATATTTTGTATGATTTCCATGACAGATGTACCAGTGAAAAAAGTAATTAGAAGAGCGTTTCTGGACAAGGTCTGCCTGACGAGCAATTGTACTTTGCCGTGACGTTATTCATAGAAGAACGGTGATGAACCCTCAAAGCTATCGACGGGAGAAAATAATTGAAGAGGAATACAAGGAGCTAGATGAAATTGCCAAGAAAACCGTTGTACTCGCGAAATATAAACGAATGTGGCTTGTCGTAGATGTAATTTGTGCACTCGCCCCAGCTACAACTGTTGGCTTGGGTGTGGCGGGAATTGCGACTACGGTAATTAGCATAGGCACACCAATTGGATTTATTGTTGGAGCTATATGGATAGCAAAATATGTGAAAATAATTTCGTTATAATTACATCATCGAGTACATCATCATCATCATCACTGCAGGGCATAGCAGTATCAATACAATAAGTAAATTGCACTCGGAAGTCATTGAAGATAAAAGAATTACCACGCCAGAGTTCGAAACGGTGCTAGCCAAATAGGAAATGTTTGAGGACTCCGCGTGTAGATACGGAACTTGGGAGCTAGCGCCCTAGAGCCCTAGAGACAGTGCTGAAACAGTAAAGATCAAGTAAACTTTGTCGCAGATGCCCCCACGGGCGATTATAATGATGCCCCCGACGACCTTTTGATCTCGTGGGAGGATGACTCTCGTGGGGAGGGGGGAACGGTCCAGAATCGCGAAATAGTGTCTCGCGCCGGTTACTGATCAATACAATGGCGGACACGGACCAGCGCGGTCGCGTATGGTCAATCCTCGCGCTGCCCGAGGATGCATGGGTTTCTGCCGCGAGGATAAAGTCATCGGGTATGGAAGGGGTGAGCTATACTCATTAACCACGGTTTTCAATCTGTATAATGATACTACTCGGTAACTTTCTTACCGTTCAAAGAGCAAACCAATTTAAAGGTCTTTGAGCTGTCGACCCTTTTAAGAATTTATTTGAGTGTCCAGATTCTGCCGTTAAGTCGGCATGATTGGTGTGTTTTATAGAGCCCGAATAATAGCTGGATGTGTTTTTAGAGCCCCAATAACAGTCAGTCAGTTAGCATTTGATTCAAGATGTTTCCATGTTGCCATCTCGTGTAGGTAATGTGGTATTCTTTGTAACTGTTTACAACAGTTTGTACAGAATGATCCAATTAGTAACATTCTATGATACCTTGTCAGCTTCTTGAGAAAGTGCAATTGTGTCCGTAACCGAACACTTTCTGTCTGCTTACATGACCGTATTCACAATGATGCAATTGTGAATGTAGGAAAAATATTTCATCCCTCTTTAGCACAAGGTAGTGAGAATGGTACAAAATAAGTACACCATAGGATATTATCCTTTTCAAATGATTGTCTTGACAATAATGTCATTGGCAGTGTTAAAATGCACTTTATTCTTTTTTGTACAGACGTGTTTCCAACGAAGCAATTGTTACTTTATTGAAACTCCTTATAGACTTTGACATCAACGTGTTGACGGTCATTCAATTCTGAGTATCACTAGAATGTGTATGTCTACTGACACCAATTTGCTGACAGTGATGTATTGGTGAGTAGAATGCATCACTCCATCTCTCTTTCCAACAACGTCATGACAGTATTCCAGTTGGGTATGTAACATGACAAATTATATCGGTTTGTATCTTCTTGTTCAACACAACACTATATCATGACGATTTTACCATTTGCATACTTTTCTAGAATTTGAGGTCAAAATGTAGGAAGGGCGATGTTATGCTCTCTAAGGCATCATTGGAAATAAGTTGATGCAAATCGTGAGGAATGTTTGTCTTTTGCCCACAGGTGCCTTACTTTAAGGCTGTGGATGTGAAAAGAGATATGGTCTACTGACATAAAATAATTGCATCATTGTCAATAAATTGCTTTAAAAACAACAAGTGTCACGTTATCCTGATAATTTCTAAGCCTTGCACATGTTGCACCTTCTGAGAGGAACTTGTTGGCAAATAATGCAATTGTGAGCAGACCATAACACTTGTTTCCATGTTGCCATCTCATGTAGGTAATGTGGTATTCTTTATACCTGTTTACAACAGTTTGTACAGAATGATCCAATCAGAAACATTCTATGATATCTTGTCAGCTTCTTGAGAAAGTGCAATTGTGTCCGTAACCGAACACTTTATGTCTGTTTACATGACCGTATTCGCAATGATGCAATTGTGAATGTAGCAAAAATACTTCATTCCTCTTTAACTCAAGGTAGTGAGAATGGTACAAAATAAGTACACCATAGGATATTATCCTTTTCAAATGATTGTCTTGACAATAATGTCATTGTCAGTGTTAGAAAGCACTTTATTCTTTTTTGAACAGACGTGTTTCCAACGAAGCAATTGTTACTTTATTGAAACTCCTTATAGACTTTGACATCAACGTGTTGACGGTCATTCAATTCTGATTATCACTAGAATGTGTATGTCTACTGACACCAATTTGCTGACAGTGATGTATTGGTGAGTAGAATGTAACACTCTATCTCTCTTTCCAACAACTTCATGACAGTATTGAAGTTGGGTATGTAACATGACAAATTATATCGGTTTGTATCATCTTGTTCAACACAACACTATATCATGACGATTTTACCATTTGCATACTTTTCTAGAATTTGAGGTCAAAATGTAGGAAGGGCGATGTTATGCTCTCTAAAGCATCATTGGAAATAAGTTGATGCAAATCGTGAGGAATGTTTGTCTTTTGCCCACAGGTGCCTTACTTTAAGGCTGTGGATGTGAAAAGAGATATGGTCTTCTGACATAAAATAATTGCATTATTGTCAATAAATTGCTTTAAAAACAACAAGTGTCACGTTATCCTGATAAATTCTAAGCCTTGCACATGTTGCACCTTCTGACAGGAACTTGTTGGCAATAATGCAATTGTGAGCAGACCATAACACTTGTTTCCATGTTGCCATCTCGTGTAGGTAATGTGGTATTCTTTATACCTGTTTACAACAGTTTGTACAGAATGATCCAATCAGAAACATTCTATGATACCTTGTCAGCTTCTTGAGAAAGTGCAATTGTGTCCGTAACCGAACACTTTATGTCTGCTTACATGACCGTATTCACAATGATGCAATTGTGAATGTAGCAAAAATACTTCATCCCTCTTTAGCTCAAGGTAGTGAGAATGGTACAAAATAAGTACACCATAGGATATTATCCTTTTCAAATGATTGTCTTGACAATAATGTCATTGTCAATGTTAGAAAGCTCTTTATTCTTTTTTGTACAGACGTGTTTCCAACGAAGCAATTGTTACTTTATTGAAACTCCTTATAGACTTTGACATCAACGTGTTGACGGTCATTCAATTCTGAGTATCACTAGAATGTGTATGTCTACTGACACCAATTTGCTGACAGTGATGTATTGGTGAGTAGAATGCAACACTCTATCTCTCTGTCCAACAACTTCATGACAGTATTCCAGTTGGGTATGTAACATGACAAATTATATCGGTTTGTATCTTCTTGTTCAACACAACACTATATCATGACGATTTTACCATTTGCATACTTTTCTAGAATTTGAGGTCAAAATGTAGGAAGGGCGATGTTATGCTCTCTAAGGCATCATTGGAAATAAGTTGATGCAAATCGTGAGGAATGTTTGTCTTTTGCCCACAAGTGACTTACTTTAAGGCTGTGGATGTGAAAAGAGATATGGTCTTCTGACATAAAATAATTGCATCATTGTCAATAAATTGCTTTAAAAACAACAAGTGTCACGTTATCCTGATAATTTCTAAGCCTTGCACATGTTGCACCTTCTGAGAGGAACTTGTTGGCAATAATGCAATTGTGAGCAGACCATAACACTTGTTTCCATGTTGCCATCTCGTGTAGGTAATGTGGTATTCTTTATACCTGTTTACAACAGTTTGTACAGAATGATCCAATCGGAAACATTCTATGATACCTTGTCAGCTTCTTGAGAAAGTGCAATTGATCCGTAACCGAACACTTTATGTCTGCTTACATGACCGTATTCACAATGATGCAATTGTGAATGTAGCAAAAATACTTCATCCCTCTTTAGCTCAAGGTAGTGAGAATGGTACAAAATAAGTACACCATAGGATATTATCCTTTTCAAATGATTGTCTTGACAATAATGTCATTGTCAGTGTTAGAAAGCACTTTATTCTTTTTTGTACAGACGTGTTTCCAACGAAGCAATTGTTACTTTATTGAAACTCCATATAGACTTTGACATCAACGTGTTGACGGTCATTCAATTCTGAGTATCACTAGAATGTGTATGTCTACTGACACCAATTTGCTGACAGTGATGTATTGGTGAGTAGAATGTAACACTCTATCTCTCTTTCCAACAACTTCATGACAGTATTGAAGTTGGGTATGTAACATGACAAATTATATCGGTTTGTATCATCTTGTTCAACACAACACTATATCATGACGATTTTACCATTTGCATACTTTTCTAGAATTTGAGGTCAAAATGTAGGAAGGGCGATGTTATGCTCTCTAAGGCATCATTGGAAATAAGTTGATGCAAATCGTGAGGAATGTTTGTCTTTTGCCCACAAGTGACTTACTTTAAGGCTGTGGATGTGAAAAGAGATATGGTCTTCTGACATAAAATAATTGCATCATTGTCAATAAATTGCTATAAAAACAACAAGTGTCACGTTATCCTGATAATTTCTAAGCCTTGCACATGTTGCACCTTCTGAGAGGAACTTGTTGGCAATAATGCAATTGTGAGCAGACCATAACACTTGTTTCCATGTTGCCATCTCGTGTAGGTAATGTGGTATTCTTTATACCTGTTTACAACAGTTTGTACAGAATGATCCAATCGGAAACATTCTATGATACCTTGTCAGCTTCTTGAGAAAGTGCAATTGATCCGTAACCGAACACTTTATGTCTGCTTACATGACCGTATTCACAATGATGCAATTGTGAATGTAGCAAAAATACTTCATCCCTCTTTAGCTCAAGGTAGTGAGAATGGTACAAAATAAGTACACCATAGGATATTATCCTTTTCAAATGATTGTCTTGACAATAATGTCATTGTCAGTGTTAGAAAGCACTTTATTCTTTTTTGTACAGACGTGTTTCCAACGAAGCAATTGTTACTTTATTGAAACTCCATATAGACTTTGACATCAACGTGTTGACGGTCATTCAATTCTGAGTATCACTAGAATGTGTATGTCTACTGACACCAATTTGCTGACAGTGATGTATTGGTGAGTAGAATGTAACACTCTATCTCTCTTTCCAACAACTTCATGACAGTATTGAAGTTGGGTATGTAACATGACAAATTATATCGGTTTGTATCATCTTGTTCAACACAACACTATATCATGACGATTTTACCATTTGCATACTTTTCTAGAATTTGAGGTCAAAATGTAGGAAGGGCGATCTTATGCTCTCTAAGGCATCATTGGAAATAAGTTGATGCAAATCGTGAGGAATGTTTGTCTTTTGCCCACAGGTGCCTTACTTTAAGGCTGTGGATGTGAAAAGAGATATGGTCTTCTGACATGAAATAATTGCATCATTGTCAATAAATTGCTTTAAAAACAACAAGTGTCACGTTATCCTGATAATTTCTAAGCCTTGCACATGTTGCACCTTCTTAGAGGAACTTGTTGGCAATAATGCAATTGTGAGCAGACCATAACACTTGTTTCCATGTTGCCATCTCGTGTAGGTAATGTGGTATTCTTTATACCTGTTTACAACAGTTTGTACAGAATGATCCAATCGGAAACATTCTATGATACCTTGTCAGCTTCTTGAGAAAGTGCAATTGTGTCCGTAACCGAACACTTTATGTCTGCTTACATGACCGTATTCACAATGATGCAATTGTGAATGTAGCAAAAATACTTCATCCCTCTTTAGCTCAAGGTAGTGAGAATGGTACAAAATAAGTACACCATAGGATATTATCCTTTTCAAATGATTGTCTTGACAATAATGTCATTGGCAGTGTTAAAAAGCACTTTATTCTTTTTTGAACAGACGTGTTTCCAACGAAGCAATTGTTACTTTATTGAAACTCCTTATAGACTTTGACATCAACGTGTTGACGGTCATTCAATTCTGAGTATCACTAGAATGTGTATGTCTACTGACACCAATTTGCTGACAGTGATGTATTGGTGAGTAGAATGCAACACTCTATCTCTCTGTCCAACAACTTCATGACAGTATTCCAGTTGGGTATGTAACATGACAAATTATATCGGTTTGTATCATCTTGTTCAACACAACACTATATCATGACGATTTTACCATTTGCATACTTTTCTAGAATTTGAGGTCAAAATGTAGGAAGGGCGATGTTATGCTCTCTAAGGCATCATTGGAAATAAGTTGATGCAAATCGTGAGGAATGTTTGTCTTTTGCCCACAGGTGCCTTACTTTAAGGCTGTGGATGTGAAAAGAGATATGGTCTTCTGACATAAAATAATTGCATCATTGTCAATAAATTGCTTTAAAAACAACAAGTGTCACGTTATCCTGATAATTTCTAAGCCTTGCACATGTTGCACCTTCTGACAGGAACTTGTTGGCAATAATGCAATTGTGAGCAGACCATAACACTTGTTTCCATGTTGCCATCTCGTGTAGGTAATGTGGTATTCTTTATACCTGTTTACAACAGTTTGTACAGAATGATCCAATCAGAAACATTCTATGATACCTTGTCAGCTTCTTGAGAAAGTGCAATTGTGTCCGTAACCGAACACTTTATGTCTGCTTACATGACCGTATTCACAATGATGCAATTGTGAATGTAGCAAAAATACTTCATCCCTCTTTAGCTCAAGGTAGTGAGAATGGTACAAAATAAGTACACCATAGGATATTATCCTTTTCAAATGATTGTCTTGACAATAATGTCATTGTCAGTGTTAGAAAGCACTTTATTCTTTTTTGTACAGACGTGTTTCCAACGAAGCAATTGTTACTTTATTGAAACTCCTTATAGACTTTGACATCAACGTGTTGACGGTCATTCAATTCTGAGTATCACTAGAATGTGTATGTCTACTGACACCAATTTGCTGACAGTGATGTATTGGTGAGTAGAATGCAACACTCTATCTCTCTTTCCAACAACTTCATGACAGTATTCCAGTTGGGTATGTAACATGACAAATTATATCGGTTTGTATCATCTTGTTCAACACAACACTATATCATGACGATTTTACCATTTGCATACTTTTCTAGAATTTGAGGTCAAAATGTAGGAAGGGCGATGTTATGCTCTCTAAGGCATCATTGGAAATAAGTTGATGCAAATCGTGAGGAATGTTTGTCTTTTGCCCACAGGTGCCTTACTTTAAGGCTGTGGATGTGAAAAGAGATATGGTCTTCTGACATAAAATAATTGCATCATTGTCAATAAATTGCTTTAAAAACAACAAGTGTCACGTTATCCTGATAATTTCTAAGCCTTGCACATGTTGCACCTTCTGACAGGAACTTGTTGGCAATAATGCAATTGTGAGCAGACCATAACACTTGTTTCCATGTTGCCATCTCGTGTAGGTAATGTGGTATTCTTTATACCTGTTTACAACAGTTTGTACAGAATGATCCAATCAGAAACATTCTATGATACCTTGTCAGCTTCTTGAGAAAGTGCAATTGTGTCCGTAACCGAACACTTTATGTCTGCTTACATGACCGTATTCACAATGATGCAATTGTGAATGTAGCAAAAATACTTCATCCCTCTTTAGCTCAAGGTAGTGAGAATGGTACAAAATAAGTACACCATAGGATATTATCCTTTTCAAATGATTGTCTTGACAATAATGTCATTGTCAGTGTTAGAAAGCACTTTATTCTTTTTTGTACAGACGTGTTTCCAACGAAGCAATTGTTACTTTATTGAAACTCCTTATAGACTTTGACATCAACGTGTTGACGGTCATTCAATTCTGAGTATCACTAGAATGTGTATGTCTACTGACACCAATTTGCTGACAGTGATGTATTGGTGAGTAGAATGCAACACTCTATCTCTCTTTCCAACAACTTCATGACAGTATTCCAGTTGGGTATGTAACATGACAAATTATATCGGTTTGTATCATCTTGTTCAACACAACACTATATCATGACGATTTTACCATTTGCATACTTTTCTAGAATTTGAGGTCAAAATGTAGGAAGGGCGATGTTATGCTCTCTAAGGCATCATTGGAAATAAGTTGATGCAAATCGTGAGGAATGTTTGTCTTTTGCCCACAGGTGCCTTACTTTAAGGCTGTGGATGTGAAAAGAGATATGGTCTTCTGACATAAAATAATTGCATCATTGTCAATAAATTGCTTTCAAAACAACAAGTGTCACGTTATCCTGATAATTTCTAAGCCTTGCACATCTTGCACCTTCTGACACGAACTTGTTGGCAATAATGCAATTGTGAGCAGACCATAACACTTGTTTCCATGTTGCCATCTCGTGTAGGTAATGTGGTATTCTTTATACCTGTTTACAACAGTTTGTACAGAATGATCCAATCAGAAACATTCTATGATACCTTGTCAGCTTCTTGAGAAAGTGCAATTGTGTCCGTAACCGAACACTTTATGTCTGCTTACATGACCGTATTCACAATGATGCAATTGTGAATGTAGCAAAAATACTTCATCCCTCTTTAGCTCAAGGTAGTGAGAATGGTACAAAATAAGTACACCATAGGATATTATCCTTTTCAAATGATTGTCTTGACAATAATGTCATTGTCAGTGTTAGAAAGCACTTTATTCTTTTTTGTACAGACGTGTTTCCAACGAAGCAATTGTTACTTTATTGAAACTCCTTATAGACTTTGACATCAACGTGTTGACGGTCATTCAATTCTGAGTATCACTAGAATGTGTATGTCTACTGACACCAATTTGCTGACAGTGATGTATTGGTGAGTAGAATGCAACACTCTATCTCTCTTTCCAACAACTTCATGACAGTATTCCAGTTGGGTATGTAACATGACAAATTATATCGGTTTGTATCATCTTGTTCAACACAACACTATATCATGACGATTTTACCATTTGCATACTTTTCTAGAATTTGAGGTCAAAATGTAGGAAGGGCGATGTTATGCTCTCTAAGGCATCATTGGAAATAAGTTGATGCAAATCGTGAGGAATGTTTGTCTTTTGCCCACAGGTGCCTTACTTTAAGGCTGTGGATGTGAAAAGAGATATGGTCTTCTGACATAAAATAATTGCATCATTGTCAATAAATTGCTTTAAAAACAACAAGTGTCACGTTATCCTGATAATTTCTAAGCCTTGCACATGTTGCACCTTCTGACAGGAACTTGTTGGCAATAATGCAATTGTGAGCAGACCATAACACTTGTTTCCATGTTGCCATCTCGTGTAGGTAATGTGGTATTCTTTATACCTGTTTACAACAGTTTGTACAGAATGATCCAATCAGAAACATTCTATGATACCTTGTCAGCTTCTTGAGAAAGTGCAATTGTGTCCGTAACCGAACACTTTATGTCTGCTTACATGACCGTATTCACAATGATGCAATTGTGAATGTAGCAAAAATACTTCATCCCTCTTTAGCTCAAGGTAGTGAGAATGGTACAAAATAAGTACACCATAGGATATTATCCTTTTCAAATGATTGTCTTGACAATAATGTCATTGTCAGTGTTAGAAAGCACTTTATTCTTTTTTGTACAGACGTGTTTCCAACGAAGCAATTGTTACTTTATTGAAACTCCTTATAGACTTTGACATCAACGTGTTGACGGTCATTCAATTCTGAGTATCACTAGAATGTGTATGTCTACTGACACCAATTTGCTGACAGTGATGTATTGGTGAGTAGAATGCAACACTCTATCTCTCTTTCCAACAACTTCATGACAGTATTCCAGTTGGGTATGTAACATGACAAATTATATCGGTTTGTATCATCTTGTTCAACACAACACTATATCATGACGATTTTACCATTTGCATACTTTTCTAGAATTTGAGGTCAAAATGTAGGAAGGGCGATGTTATGCTCTCTAAGGCATCATTGGAAATAAGTTGATGCAAATCGTGAGGAATGTTTGTCTTTTGCCCACAGGTGCCTTACTTTAAGGCTGTGGATGTGAAAAGAGATATGGTCTTCTGACATAAAATAATTGCATCATTGTCAATAAATTGCTTTAAAAACAACAAGTGTCACGTTATCCTGATAATTTCTAAGCCTTGCACATCTTGCACCTTCTGACACGAACTTGTTGGCAATAATGCAATTGTGAGCAGACCATAACACTTGTTTCCATGTTGCCATCTCGTGTAGGTAATGTGGTATTCTTTATACCTGTTTACAACAGTTTGTACAGAATGATCCAATCAGAAACATTCTATGATACCGTGTCAGCTTCTTGAGAAAGTGCAATTGCGTCCGCAACCGAACACTTTATGTCTGCTTACATGACCGTATTCACAATGATGCAATTGTGAATGTAGCAAAAATACTTCATCCCTCTTTAGCTCAAGGTAGTGAGAATGGTACAAAATAAGTACACCATAGGATATTATCCTTTTCAAATGATTGTCTTGACAATAATGTCATTGTCAGTGTTAGAAAGCACTTTATTCTTTTTTGTACAGACGTGTTTCCAACGAAGCAATTGTTACTTTATTGAAACTCCTTATAGACTTTGACATCAACGTGTTGACGGTCATTCAATTCTGAGTATCACTAGAATGTGTATGTCTACTGACACCAATTTGCTGACAGTGATGTATTGGTGAGTAGAATGCAACACTCTATCTCTCTTTCCAACAACTTCATGACAGTATTCCAGTTGGGTATGTAACATGACAAATTATATCGGTTTGTATCATCTTGTTCAACACAACACTATATCATGACGATTTTACCATTTGCATACTTTTCTAGAATTTGAGGTCAAAATGTAGGAAGGGCGATGTTATGCTCTCTAAGGCATCATTGGAAATAAGTTGATGCAAATCGTGAGGAATGTTTGTCTTTTGCCCACAGGTGCCTTACTTTAAGGCTGTGGATGTGAAAAGAGATATGGTCTTCTGACATAAAATAATTGCATCATTGTCAATAAATTGCTTTAAAAACAACAAGTGTCACGTTATCCTGATAATTTCTAAGCCTTGCACATGTTGCACCTTCTGACAGGAACTTGTTGGCAATAATGCAATTGTGAGCAGACCATAACACTTGTTTCCATGTTGCCATCTCGTGTAGGTAATGTGGTATTCTTTATACCTGTTTACAACAGTTTGTACAGAATGATCCAATCAGAAACATTCTATGATACCTTGTCAGCTTCTTGAGAAAGTGCAATTGTGTCCGTAACCGAACACTTTATGTCTGCTTACATGACCGTATTCACAATGATGCAATTGTGAATGTAGCAAAAATACTTCATCCCTCTTTAGCTCAAGGTAGTGAGAATGGTACAAAATAAGTACACCATAGGATATTATCCTTTTCAAATGATTGTCTTGACAATAATGTCATTGTCAGTGTTAGAAAGCACTTTATTCTTTTTTGTACAGACGTGTTTCCAACGAAGCAATTGTTACTTTATTGAAACTCCTTATAGACTTTGACATCAACGTGTTGACGGTCATTCAATTCTGAGTATCACTAGAATGTGTATGTCTACTGACACCAATTTGCTGACAGTGATGTATTGGTGAGTAGAATGCAACACTCTATCTCTCTTTCCAACAACTTCATGACAGTATTCCAGTTGGGTATGTAACATGACAAATTATATCGGTTTGTATCATCTTGTTCAACACAACACTATATCATGACGATTTTACCATTTGCATACTTTTCTAGAATTTGAGGTCAAAATGTAGGAAGGGCGATGTTATGCTCTCTAAGGCATCATTGGAAATAAGTTGATGCAAATCGTGAGGAATGTTTGTCTTTTGCCCACAGGTGCCTTACTTTAAGGCTGTGGATGTGAAAAGAGATATGGTCTTCTGACATAAAATAATTGCATCATTGTCAATAAATTGCTTTAAAAACAACAAGTGTCACGTTATCCTGATAATTTCTAAGCCTTGCACATGTTGCACCTTCTGACAGGAACTTGTTGGCAATAATGCAATTGTGAGCAGACCATAACACTTGTTTCCATGTTGCCATCTCGTGTAGGTAATGTGGTATTCTTTATACCTGTTTACAACAGTTTGTACAGAATGATCCAATCAGAAACATTCTATGATACCTTGTCAGCTTCTTGAGAAAGTGCAATTGCGTCCGCAACCGAACACTTTATGTCTGCTTACATGACCGTATTCACAATGATGCAATTGTGAATGTAGCAAAAATACTTCATCCCTCTTTAGCTCAAGGTAGTGAGAATGGTACAAAATAAGTACACCATAGGATATTATCCTTTTCAAATGATTGTCTTGACAATAATGTCATTGTCAGTGTTAGAAAGCACTTTATTCTTTTTTGTACAGACGTGTTTCCAACGAAGCAATTGTTACTTTATTGAAACTCCTTATAGACTTTGACATCAACGTGTTGACGGTCATTCAATTCTGAGTATCACTAGAATGTGTATGTCTACTGACACCAATTTGCTGACAGTGATGTATTGGTGAGTAGAATGCAACACTCTATCTCTCTTTCCAACAACTTCATGACAGTATTCCAGTTGGGTATGTAACATGACAAATTATATCGGTTTGTATCATCTTGTTCAACACAACACTATATCATGACGATTTTACCATTTGCATACTTTTCTAGAATTTGAGGTCAAAATGTAGGAAGGGCGATGTTATGCTCTCTAAGGCATCATTGGAAATAAGTTGATGCAAATCGTGAGGAATGTTTGTCTTTTGCCCACAGGTGCCTTACTTTAAGGCTGTGGATGTGAAAAGAGATATGGTCTTCTGACATAAAATAATTGCATCATTGTCAATAAATTGCTTTAAAAACAACAAGTGTCACGTTATCCTGATAATTTCTAAGCCTTGCACATGTTGCACCTTCTGACAGGAACTTGTTGGCAATAATGCAATTGTGAGCAGACCATAACACTTGTTTCCATGTTGCCATCTCGTGTAGGTAATGTGGTATTCTTTATACCTGTTTACAACAGTTTGTACAGAATGATCCAATCAGAAACATTCTATGATACCTTGTCAGCTTCTTGAGAAAGTGCAATTGTGTCCGTAACCGAACACTTTATGTCTGCTTACATGACCGTATTCACAATGATGCAATTGTGAATGTAGCAAAAATACTTCATCCCTCTTTAGCTCAAGGTAGTGAGAATGGTACAAAATAAGTACACCATAGGATATTATCCTTTTCAAATGATTGTCTTGACAATAATGTCATTGTCAGTGTTAGAAAGCACTTTATTCTTTTTTGTACAGACGTGTTTCCAACGAAGCAATTGTTACTTTATTGAAACTCCTTATAGACTTTGACATCAACGTGTTGACGGTCATTCAATTCTGAGTATCACTAGAATGTGTATGTCTACTGACACCAATTTGCTGACAGTGATGTATTGGTGAGTAGAATGCAACACTCTATCTCTCTTTCCAACAACTTCATGACAGTATTCCAGTTGGGTATGTAACATGACAAATTATATCGGTTTGTATCATCTTGTTCAACACAACACTATATCATGACGATTTTACCATTTGCATACTTTTCTAGAATTTGAGGTCAAAATGTAGGAAGGGCGATGTTATGCTCTCTAAGGCATCATTGGAAATAAGTTGATGCAAATCGTGAGGAATGTTTGTCTTTTGCCCACAGGTGCCTTACTTTAAGGCTGTGGATGTGAAAAGAGATATGGTCTTCTGACATAAAATAATTGCATCATTGTCAATAAATTGCTTTAAAAACAACAAGTGTCACGTTATCCTGATAATTTCTAAGCCTTGCACATGTTGCACCTTCTGACAGGAACTTGTTGGCAATAATGCAATTGTGAGCAGACCATAACACTTGTTTCCATGTTGCCATCTCGTGTAGGTAATGTGGTATTCTTTATACCTGTTTACAACAGTTTGTACAGAATGATCCAATCAGAAACATTCTATGATACCTTGTCAGCTTCTTGAGAAAGTGCAATTGTGTCCGTAACCGAACACTTTATGTCTGCTTACATGACCGTATTCACAATGATGCAATTGTGAATGTAGCAAAAATACTTCATCCCTCTTTAGCTCAAGGTAGTGAGAATGGTACAAAATAAGTACACCATAGGATATTATCCTTTTCAAATGATTGTCTTGACAATAATGTCATTGTCAGTGTTAGAAAGCACTTTATTCTTTTTTGTACAGACGTGTTTCCAACGAAGCAATTGTTACTTTATTGAAACTCCTTATAGACTTTGACATCAACGTGTTGACGGTCATTCAATTCTGAGTATCACTAGAATGTGTATGTCTACTGACACCAATTTGCTGACAGTGATGTATTGGTGAGTAGAATGCAACACTCTATCTCTCTTTCCAACAACTTCATGACAGTATTCCAGTTGGGTATGTAACATGACAAATTATATCGGTTTGTATCATCTTGTTCAACACAACACTATATCATGACGATTTTACCATTTGCATACTTTTCTAGAATTTGAGGTCAAAATGTAGGAAGGGCGATGTTATGCTCTCTAAGGCATCATTGGAAATAAGTTGATGCAAATCGTGAGGAATGTTTGTCTTTTGCCCACAGGTGCCTTACTTTAAGGCTGTGGATGTGAAAAGAGATATGGTCTTCTGACATAAAATAATTGCATCATTGTCAATAAATTGCTTTAAAAACAACAAGTGTCACGTTATCCTGATAATTTCTAAGCCTTGCACATGTTGCACCTTCTGACAGGAACTTGTTGGCAATAATGCAATTGTGAGCAGACCATAACACTTGTTTCCATGTTGCCATCTCGTGTAGGTAATGTGGTATTCTTTATACCTGTTTACAACAGTTTGTACAGAATGATCCAATCAGAAACATTCTATGATACCTTGTCAGCTTCTTGAGAAAGTGCAATTGTGTCCGTAACCGAACACTTTATGTCTGCTTACATGACCGTATTCACAATGATGCAATTGTGAATGTAGCAAAAATACTTCATCCCTCTTTAGCTCAAGGTAGTGAGAATGGTACAAAATAAGTACACCATAGGATATTATCCTTTTCAAATGATTGTCTTGACAATAATGTCATTGTCAGTGTTAGAAAGCACTTTATTCTTTTTTGTACAGACGTGTTTCCAACGAAGCAATTGTTACTTTATTGAAACTCCTTATAGACTTTGACATCAACGTGTTGACGGTCATTCAATTCTGAGTATCACTAGAATGTGTATGTCTACTGACACCAATTTGCTGACAGTGATGTATTGGTGAGTAGAATGCAACACTCTATCTCTCTTTCCAACAACTTCATGACAGTATTCCAGTTGGGTATGTAACATGACAAATTATATCGGTTTGTATCATCTTGTTCAACACAACACTATATCATGACGATTTTACCATTTGCATACTTTTCTAGAATTTGAGGTCAAAATGTAGGAAGGGCGATGTTATGCTCTCTAAGGCATCATTGGAAATAAGTTGATGCAAATCGTGAGGAATGTTTGTCTTTTGCCCACAGGTGCCTTACTTTAAGGCTGTGGATGTGAAAAGAGATATGGTCTTCTGACATAAAATAATTGCATCATTGTCAATAAATTGCTTTAAAAACAACAAGTGTCACGTTATCCTGATAATTTCTAAGCCTTGCACATGTTGCACCTTCTGACAGGAACTTGTTGGCAATAATGCAATTGTGAGCAGACCATAACACTTGTTTCCATGTTGCCATCTCGTGTAGGTAATGTGGTATTCTTTATACCTGTTTACAACAGTTTGTACAGAATGATCCAATCAGAAACATTCTATGATACCTTGTCAGCTTCTTGAGAAAGTGCAATTGTGTCCGTAACCGAACACTTTATGTCTGCTTACATGACCGTATTCACAATGATGCAATTGTGAATGTAGCAAAAATACTTCATCCCTCTTTAGCTCAAGGTAGTGAGAATGGTACAAAATAAGTACACCATAGGATATTATCCTTTTCAAATGATTGTCTTGACAATAATGTCATTGTCAGTGTTAGAAAGCACTTTATTCTTTTTTGTACAGACGTGTTTCCAACGAAGCAATTGTTACTTTATTGAAACTCCTTATAGACTTTGACATCAACGTGTTGACGGTCATTCAATTCTGAGTATCACTAGAATGTGTATGTCTACTGACACCAATTTGCTGACAGTGATGTATTGGTGAGTAGAATGCAACACTCTATCTCTCTTTCCAACAACTTCATGACAGTATTCCAGTTGGGTATGTAACATGACAAATTATATCGGTTTGTATCATCTTGTTCAACACAACACTATATCATGACGATTTTACCATTTGCATACTTTTCTAGAATTTGAGGTCAAAATGTAGGAAGGGCGATGTTATGCTCTCTAAGGCATCATTGGAAATAAGTTGATGCAAATCGTGAGGAATGTTTGTCTTTTGCCCACAGGTGCCTTACTTTAAGGCTGTGGATGTGAAAAGAGATATGGTCTTCTGACATAAAATAATTGCATCATTGTCAATAAATTGCTTTAAAAACAACAAGTGTCACGTTATCCTGATAATTTCTAAGCCTTGCACATGTTGCACCTTCTGACAGGAACTTGTTGGCAATAATGCAATTGTGAGCAGACCATAACACTTGTTTCCATGTTGCCATCTCGTGTAGGTAATGTGGTATTCTTTATACCTGTTTACAACAGTTTGTACAGAATGATCCAATCAGAAACATTCTATGATACCTTGTCAGCTTCTTGAGAAAGTGCAATTGTGTCCGTAACCGAACACTTTATGTCTGCTTACATGACCGTATTCACAATGATGCAATTGTGAATGTAGCAAAAATACTTCATCCCTCTTTAGCTCAAGGTAGTGAGAATGGTACAAAATAAGTACACCATAGGATATTATCCTTTTCAAATGATTGTCTTGACAATAATGTCATTGTCAGTGTTAGAAAGCACTTTATTCTTTTTTGTACAGACGTGTTTCCAACGAAGCAATTGTTACTTTATTGAAACTCCTTATAGACTTTGACATCAACGTGTTGACGGTCATTCAATTCTGAGTATCACTAGAATGTGTATGTCTACTGACACCAATTTGCTGACAGTGATGTATTGGTGAGTAGAATGCAACACTCTATCTCTCTTTCCAACAACTTCATGACAGTATTCCAGTTGGGTATGTAACATGACAAATTATATCGGTTTGTATCATCTTGTTCAACACAACACTATATCATGACGATTTTACCATTTGCATACTTTTCTAGAATTTGAGGTCAAAATGTAGGAAGGGCGATGTTATGCTCTCTAAGGCATCATTGGAAATAAGTTGATGCAAATCGTGAGGAATGTTTGTCTTTTGCCCACAGGTGCCTTACTTTAAGGCTGTGGATGTGAAAAGAGATATGGTCTTCTGACATAAAATAATTGCATCATTGTCAATAAATTGCTTTAAAAACAACAAGTGTCACGTTATCCTGATAATTTCTAAGCCTTGCACATGTTGCACCTTCTGACAGGAACTTGTTGGCAATAATGCAATTGTGAGCAGACCATAACACTTGTTTCCATGTTGCCATCTCGTGTAGGTAATGTGGTATTCTTTATACCTGTTTACAACAGTTTGTACAGAATGATCCAATCAGAAACATTCTATGATACCTTGTCAGCTTCTTGAGAAAGTGCAATTGTGTCCGTAACCGAACACTTTATGTCTGCTTACATGACCGTATTCACAATGATGCAATTGTGAATGTAGCAAAAATACTTCATCCCTCTTTAGCTCAAGGTAGTGAGAATGGTACAAAATAAGTACACCATAGGATATTATCCTTTTCAAATGATTGTCTTGACAATAATGTCATTGTCAGTGTTAGAAAGCACTTTATTCTTTTTTGTACAGACGTGTTTCCAACGAAGCAATTGTTACTTTATTGAAACTCCTTATAGACTTTGACATCAACGTGTTGACGGTCATTCAATTCTGAGTATCACTAGAATGTGTATGTCTACTGACACCAATTTGCTGACAGTGATGTATTGGTGAGTAGAATGCAACACTCTATCTCTCTTTCCAACAACTTCATGACAGTATTCCAGTTGGGTATGTAACATGACAAATTATATCGGTTTGTATCATCTTGTTCAACACAACACTATATCATGACGATTTTACCATTTGCATACTTTTCTAGAATTTGAGGTCAAAATGTAGGAAGGGCGATGTTATGCTCTCTAAGGCATCATTGGAAATAAGTTGATGCAAATCGTGAGGAATGTTTGTCTTTTGCCCACAGGTGCCTTACTTTAAGGCTGTGGATGTGAAAAGAGATATGGTCTTCTGACATAAAATAATTGCATCATTGTCAATAAATTGCTTTAAAAACAACAAGTGTCACGTTATCCTGATAATTTCTAAGCCTTGCACATGTTGCACCTTCTGACAGGAACTTGTTGGCAATAATGCAATTGTGAGCAGACCATAACACTTGTTTCCATGTTGCCATCTCGTGTAGGTAATGTGGTATTCTTTATACCTGTTTACAACAGTTTGTACAGAATGATCCAATCAGAAACATTCTATGATACCTTGTCAGCTTCTTGAGAAAGTGCAATTGTGTCCGTAACCGAACACTTTATGTCTGCTTACATGACCGTATTCACAATGATGCAATTGTGAATGTAGCAAAAATACTTCATCCCTCTTTAGCTCAAGGTAGTGAGAATGGTACAAAATAAGTACACCATAGGATATTATCCTTTTCAAATGATTGTCTTGACAATAATGTCATTGTCAGTGTTAGAAAGCACTTTATTCTTTTTTGTACAGACGTGTTTCCAACGAAGCAATTGTTACTTTATTGAAACTCCTTATAGACTTTGACATCAACGTGTTGACGGTCATTCAATTCTGAGTATCACTAGAATGTGTATGTCTACTGACACCAATTTGCTGACAGTGATGTATTGGTGAGTAGAATGCAACACTCTATCTCTCTTTCCAACAACTTCATGACAGTATTCCAGTTGGGTATGTAACATGACAAATTATATCGGTTTGTATCATCTTGTTCAACACAACACTATATCATGACGATTTTACCATTTGCATACTTTTCTAGAATTTGAGGTCAAAATGTAGGAAGGGCGATGTTATGCTCTCTAAGGCATCATTGGAAATAAGTTGATGCAAATCGTGAGGAATGTTTGTCTTTTGCCCACAGGTGCCTTACTTTAAGGCTGTGGATGTGAAAAGAGATATGGTCTTCTGACATAAAATAATTGCATCATTGTCAATAAATTGCTTTAAAAACAACAAGTGTCACGTTATCCTGATAATTTCTAAGCCTTGCACATGTTGCACCTTCTGACAGGAACTTGTTGGCAATAATGCAATTGTGAGCAGACCATAACACTTGTTTCCATGTTGCCATCTCGTGTAGGTAATGTGGTATTCTTTATACCTGTTTACAACAGTTTGTACAGAATGATCCAATCAGAAACATTCTATGATACCTTGTCAGCTTCTTGAGAAAGTGCAATTGTGTCCGTAACCGAACACTTTATGTCTGCTTACATGACCGTATTCACAATGATGCAATTGTGAATGTAGCAAAAATACTTCATCCCTCTTTAGCTCAAGGTAGTGAGAATGGTACAAAATAAGTACACCATAGGATATTATCCTTTTCAAATGATTGTCTTGACAATAATGTCATTGTCAGTGTTAGAAAGCACTTTATTCTTTTTTGTACAGACGTGTTTCCAACGAAGCAATTGTTACTTTATTGAAACTCCTTATAGACTTTGACATCAACGTGTTGACGGTCATTCAATTCTGAGTATCACTAGAATGTGTATGTCTACTGACACCAATTTGCTGACAGTGATGTATTGGTGAGTAGAATGCAACACTCTATCTCTCTTTCCAACAACTTCATGACAGTATTCCAGTTGGGTATGTAACATGACAAATTATATCGGTTTGTATCATCTTGTTCAACACAACACTATATCATGACGATTTTACCATTTGCATACTTTTCTAGAATTTGAGGTCAAAATGTAGGAAGGGCGATGTTATGCTCTCTAAGGCATCATTGGAAATAAGTTGATGCAAATCGTGAGGAATGTTTGTCTTTTGCCCACAGGTGCCTTACTTTAAGGCTGTGGATGTGAAAAGAGATATGGTCTTCTGACATAAAATAATTGCATCATTGTCAATAAATTGCTTTAAAAACAACAAGTGTCACGTTATCCTGATAATTTCTAAGCCTTGCACATGTTGCACCTTCTGACAGGAACTTGTTGGCAATAATGCAATTGTGAGCAGACCATAACACTTGTTTCCATGTTGCCATCTCGTGTAGGTAATGTGGTATTCTTTATACCTGTTTACAACAGTTTGTACAGAATGATCCAATCAGAAACATTCTATGATACCTTGTCAGCTTCTTGAGAAAGTGCAATTGTGTCCGTAACCGAACACTTTATGTCTGCTTACATGACCGTATTCACAATGATGCAATTGTGAATGTAGCAAAAATACTTCATCCCTCTTTAGCTCAAGGTAGTGAGAATGGTACAAAATAAGTACACCATAGGATATTATCCTTTTCAAATGATTGTCTTGACAATAATGTCATTGTCAGTGTTAGAAAGCACTTTATTCTTTTTTGTACAGACGTGTTTCCAACGAAGCAATTGTTACTTTATTGAAACTCCTTATAGACTTTGACATCAACGTGTTGACGGTCATTCAATTCTGAGTATCACTAGAATGTGTATGTCTACTGACACCAATTTGCTGACAGTGATGTATTGGTGAGTAGAATGCAACACTCTATCTCTCTTTCCAACAACTTCATGACAGTATTCCAGTTGGGTATGTAACATGACAAATTATATCGGTTTGTATCATCTTGTTCAACACAACACTATATCATGACGATTTTACCATTTGCATACTTTTCTAGAATTTGAGGTCAAAATGTAGGAAGGGCGATGTTATGCTCTCTAAGGCATCATTGGAAATAAGTTGATGCAAATCGTGAGGAATGTTTGTCTTTTGCCCACAGGTGCCTTACTTTAAGGCTGTGGATGTGAAAAGAGATATGGTCTTCTGACATAAAATAATTGCATCATTGTCAATAAATTGCTTTAAAAACAACAAGTGTCACGTTATCCTGATAATTTCTAAGCCTTGCACATGTTGCACCTTCTGACAGGAACTTGTTGGCAATAATGCAATTGTGAGCAGACCATAACACTTGTTTCCATGTTGCCATCTCGTGTAGGTAATGTGGTATTCTTTATACCTGTTTACAACAGTTTGTACAGAATGATCCAATCAGAAACATTCTATGATACCTTGTCAGCTTCTTGAGAAAGTGCAATTGTGTCCGTAACCGAACACTTTATGTCTGCTTACATGACCGTATTCACAATGATGCAATTGTGAATGTAGCAAAAATACTTCATCCCTCTTTAGCTCAAGGTAGTGAGAATGGTACAAAATAAGTACACCATAGGATATTATCCTTTTCAAATGATTGTCTTGACAATAATGTCATTGTCAGTGTTAGAAAGCACTTTATTCTTTTTTGTACAGACGTGTTTCCAACGAAGCAATTGTTACTTTATTGAAACTCCTTATAGACTTTGACATCAACGTGTTGACGGTCATTCAATTCTGAGTATCACTAGAATGTGTATGTCTACTGACACCAATTTGCTGACAGTGATGTATTGGTGAGTAGAATGCAACACTCTATCTCTCTTTCCAACAACTTCATGACAGTATTCCAGTTGGGTATGTAACATGACAAATTATATCGGTTTGTATCATCTTGTTCAACACAACACTATATCATGACGATTTTACCATTTGCATACTTTTCTAGAATTTGAGGTCAAAATGTAGGAAGGGCGATGTTATGCTCTCTAAGGCATCATTGGAAATAAGTTGATGCAAATCGTGAGGAATGTTTGTCTTTTGCCCACAGGTGCCTTACTTTAAGGCTGTGGATGTGAAAAGAGATATGGTCTTCTGACATAAAATAATTGCATCATTGTCAATAAATTGCTTTAAAAACAACAAGTGTCACGTTATCCTGATAATTTCTAAGCCTTGCACATGTTGCACCTTCTGACAGGAACTTGTTGGCAATAATGCAATTGTGAGCAGACCATAACACTTGTTTCCATGTTGCCATCTCGTGTAGGTAATGTGGTATTCTTTATACCTGTTTACAACAGTTTGTACAGAATGATCCAATCAGAAACATTCTATGATACCTTGTCAGCTTCTTGAGAAAGTGCAATTGTGTCCGTAACCGAACACTTTATGTCTGCTTACATGACCGTATTCACAATGATGCAATTGTGAATGTAGCAAAAATACTTCATCCCTCTTTAGCTCAAGGTAGTGAGAATGGTACAAAATAAGTACACCATAGGATATTATCCTTTTCAAATGATTGTCTTGACAATAATGTCATTGTCAGTGTTAGAAAGCACTTTATTCTTTTTTGTACAGACGTGTTTCCAACGAAGCAATTGTTACTTTATTGAAACTCCTTATAGACTTTGACATCAACGTGTTGACGGTCATTCAATTCTGAGTATCACTAGAATGTGTATGTCTACTGACACCAATTTGCTGACAGTGATGTATTGGTGAGTAGAATGCAACACTCTATCTCTCTTTCCAACAACTTCATGACAGTATTCCAGTTGGGTATGTAACATGACAAATTATATCGGTTTGTATCATCTTGTTCAACACAACACCATATCATGACGATTTTACCATTTGCATACTTTTCTAGAATTTGAGGTCAAAATGTAGGAAGGGCGATGTTATGCTCTCTAAGGCATCATTGGAAATAAGTTGATGCAAATCGTGAGGAATGTTTGTCTTTTGCCCACAGGTGCCTTACTTTAAGGCTGTGGATGTGAAAAGAGATATGGTCTTCTGACATAAAATAATTGCATCATTGTCAATAAATTGCTTTAAAAACAACAAGTGTCACGTTATCCTGATAATTTCTAAGCCTTGCACATGTTGCACCTTCTGACAGGAACTTGTTGGCAATAATGCAATTGTGAGCAGACCATAACACTTGTTTCCATGTTGCCATCTCGTGTAGGTAATGTGGTATTCTTTATACCTGTTTACAACAGTTTGTACAGAATGATCCAATCAGAAACATTCTATGATACCTTGTCAGCTTCTTGAGAAAGTGCAATTGTGTCCGTAACCGAACACTTTATGTCTGCTTACATGACCGTATTCACAATGATGCAATTGTGAATGTAGCAAAAATACTTCATCCCTCTTTAGCTCAAGGTAGTGAGAATGGTACAAAATAAGTACACCATAGGATATTATCCTTTTCAAATGATTGTCTTGACAATAATGTCATTGTCAGTGTTAGAAAGCACTTTATTCTTTTTTGTACAGACGTGCTTCCAACGAAGCAATTGTTACTTTATTGAAACTCCTTATAGACTTTGACATCAACGTGTTGACGGTCATTCAATTCTGAGTATCACTAGAATGTGTATGTCTACTGACACCAATTTGCTGACAGTGATGTATTGGTGAGTAGAATGCAACACTCTATCTCTCTTTCCAACAACTTCATGACAGTATTCCAGTTGGGTATGTAACATGACAAATTATATCGGTTTGTATCATCTTGTTCAACACAACACCATATCATGACGATTTTACCATTTGTATACTTTTCTAGAATTTGAGGTCAAAATGTAGGAAGGGCGATGTTATGCTCTCTAGCTCTCTAAGGCATCATTGAAAATAAGTTGATGCAAATCGTGAGGAATGTTTAACTTTTGCCCACAGGTGCCTTACTTTAAGGCTGTGGATGTGAAAAGAGATATGGTCTTCTGACATAAAATAATTGCATCATTGTCAATAAATTGCTTTAAAAACAACAAGTGTCACGTTATCCTGATAATTTCTAAGCCTTGCACATGTTACACCTTCTGACAGGAACTTGTTGGCAATAATGCATTTGTGAGCAGACCATAACACTTGTTTCCATGTTGCCATCTCGTGTAGGTAATGTGGTATTCTTTATACCTGTTTACAACAGTTTGTACAGAATGATCCAATCAGAAACATTCTATGATACCTTGTCAGCTTCTTGAGAAAGTGCAATTGTGTCCGTAACCGAACACTTTCTGTCTGCTTACATGACCGTATTCACAATGATGCAATTGTGAATGTAGGAAAAATATTTCATCCCTCTTTAGCACAAGGTAGTGAGAATGGTACAAAATAAGTACACCATAGGATATTATCCTTTTCAAATGATTGTCTTGACAATAATGTCATTGTCAGTGTTAGAAAGCACTTTATTCTTTTTTGTACAGACGTGTTTCCAACGAAGCAATTGTTACTTTATTGAAACTCCTTATAGACTTTGACATCAACGTGTTGACGGTCATTCAATTCTGAGTATCACACGAATGTGTATGTCTACTGACACCAATTTGCTGACAGTGATGTATTGGTGAGTAGAATGCAACACTCTATCTCTCTTTCCAACAACTTCATGACAGTATTCCAGTTGGGTATGTAACATGACAAATTATATCGGTTTGTATCATCTTGTTCAACACAACACCATATCATGACGATTTTACCATTTGCATACTTTTCTAGAATTTGAGGTCAAAATGTAGGAAGGGCGATGTTATGCTCTCTAAGGCATCATTGGAAATAAGTTGATGCAAATCGTGAGGAATGTTTGTCTTTTGCCCACAGGTGCCTTACTTTAAGGCTGTGGATGTGAAAAGAGATATGGTCTTCTGACATAAAATAATTGCATCATTGTCAATAAATTGCTTTAAAAACAACAAGTGTCACGTTATCCTGATAATTTCTAAGCCTTGCACATGTTGCACCTTCTGACAGGAACTTGTTGGCAATAATGCAATTGTGAGCAGACCATAACACTTGTTTCCATGTTGCCATCTCGTGTAGGTAATGTGGTATTCTTTATACCTGTTTACAACAGTGTGTACAGAATGATCCAATCAGAAAAATTCTTCGATTCCTTGTCAGCTTCTTGAGAAAGTGCAATTGTGTCCGTAACCGAACACTTTATGTCTGCTTACATGACCGTATTCACAATGATGCAATTGTGAATGTAGCAAAAATACTTCATCCCTCTTTAGCTCAAGGTAGTGAGAATGGTACAAAATAAGTACACCATAGGATATTATCCTTTTCAAATGATTGTCTTGACAATAATGTCATTGTCAGTGTTAGAAAGCACTTTATTCTTTGTTGTACAGACGTGTTTCCAACGAAGCAATTGTTACTTTATTGAAACTCCTTATAGACTTTGACAACAACGTGTGGACGGTCATTCAATTCTGAGTATCACTAGAATGTGTATGTCTACTGACACCAATTTGCTGACAGTGATGTATTGGTGAGTAGAATGCAACACTCTATCTCTCTTTCCAACAACTTCATGACAGTATTCCAGTTGGGTATGTAACATGACAAATTATATCGGTTTGTATCATCTTGTTCAACACAACACCATATCATGACGATTTTACCATTTGCATACTTTTCTAGAATTTGAGGTCAAAATGTAGGAAGGGCGATGTTATGCTCTCTAAGGCATCATTGGAAATAAGTTGATGCAAATCGTGAGGAATGTTTGTCTTTTGCCCACAGGTGCCTTACTTTAAGGCTGTGGATGTGAAAAGAGATATGGTCTTCTGACATAAAATAATTGCATCATTGTCAATAAATTGCTTTAAAAACAACAAGTGTCACGTTATCCTGATAATTTCTAAGCCTTGCACATGTTGCACCTTCTGACAGGAACTTGTTGGCAATAATGCAATTGTGAGCAGACCATAACACTTGTTTCCATGTTGCCATCTCGTGTAGGTAATGTGGTATTCTTTATACCTGTTTACAACAGTTTGTACAGAATGATCCAATCAGAAACATTCTATGATACCTTGTCAGCTTCTTGAGAAAGTGCAATTGTGTCCGTAACCGAACACTTTATGTCTGCTTACATGACCGTATTCACAATGATGCAATTGTGAATGTAGCAAAAATACTTCATCCCTCTTTAGCTCAAGGTAGTGAGAATGGTACAAAATAAGTACACCATAGGATATTATCCTTTTCAAATGATTGTCTTGACAATAATGTCATTGTCAGTGTTAGAAAGCACTTTATTCTTTTTTGTACAGACGTGCTTCCAACGAAGCAATTGTTACTTTATTGAAACTCCTTATAGACTTTGACATCAACGTGTTGACGGTCATTCAATTCTGAGTATCACTAGAATGTGTATGTCTACTGACACCAATTTGCTGACAGTGATGTATTGGTGAGTAGAATGCAACACTCTATCTCTCTTTCCAACAACTTCATGACAGTATTCCAGTTGGGTATGTAACATGACAAATTATATCGGTTTGTATCATCTTGTTCAACACAACACCATATCATGACGATTTTACCATTTGTATACTTTTCTAGAATTTGAGGTCAAAATGTAGGAAGGGCGATGTTATGCTCTCTAGCTCTCTAAGGCATCATTGAAAATAAGTTGATGCAAATCGTGAGGAATGTTTAACTTTTGCCCACAGGTGCCTTACTTTAAGGCTGTGGATGTGAAAAGAGATATGGTCTTCTGACATAAAATAATTGCATCATTGTCAATAAATTGCTTTAAAAACAACAAGTGTCACGTTATCCTGATAATTTCTAAGCCTTGCACATGTTACACCTTCTGACAGGAACTTGTTGGCAATAATGCATTTGTGAGCAGACCATAACACTTGTTTCCATGTTGCCATCTCGTGTAGGTAATGTGGTATTCTTTATACCTGTTTACAACAGTTTGTACAGAATGATCCAATCAGAAACATTCTATGATACCTTGTCAGCTTCTTGAGAAAGTGCAATTGTGTCCGTAACCGAACACTTTATGTCTGCTTACATGACCGTATTCACAATGATGCAATTGTGAATGTAGCAAAAATACTTCATCCCTCTTTAGCTCAAGGTAGTGAGAATGGTACAAAATAAGTACACCATAGGATATTATCCTTTTCAAATGATTGTCTTGACAATAATGTCATTGTCAGTGTTAGAAAGCACTTTATTCTTTTTTGTACAGACGTGTTTCCAACGAAGCAATTGTTACTTTATTGAAACTCCTTATAGACTTTGACATCAACGTGTTGACGGTCATTCAATTCTGAGTATCACTAGAATGTGTATGTCTACTGACACCAATTTGCTGACAGTGATGTATTGGGGAGTAGAATGCAACACTCTATCTCTCTTTCCAACAACTTCATGACAGTATTCCAGTTGGGTATGTAACATGACAAATTATATCGGTTTGTATCATCTTGTTCAACACAACACCATATCATGACGATTTTACCATTTGCATACTTTTCTAGAATTTGAGGTCAAAATGTAGGAAGGGCGATGTTATGCTCTCTAAGGCATCATTAGAAATAAGTTGATGCAAATCGTGAGGAATGTTTGTCTTTTGCCCACAAGTGCCTTACTTTCAGGCTGTGGATGTGAAAAGAGATATGGTCTTCTGACGTAAAATAATTGCATCATTGTCAATAAATTACTTTAAAAAATACCAAGTGTCACGTTATCCTGATAATTTCTAAGCCTTGCGCATGTTGCACCTTCTAACAGGAACTTGTTGGCAATAATGCAGTTGTGAGCAGACCGTAACACTTGTTTCCATGTTGCCATCTCGTGTAGGTAATGTGGTATTCTTTATACCTGTTTACAACAGTGTGTACAGAATGATCCAATCAGAAAAATTCTTCGATTCCTTGTCAGCTTCTTGAGAAAGTGCAATTGTGTCCGTAACCGAACACTTTATGTCTGCTTACATGACCGTATTCACAATGATGCAATTGTGAATGTAGCAAAAATACTTCATCCCTCTTTAGCTCAAGGTAGTGAGAATGGTACAAAATAAGTACACCATAGGATATTATCCTTTTCAAATGATTGTCTTGACAATAATGTCATTGTCAGTGTTAGAAAGCACTTTATTCTTTGTTGTACAGACGTGTTTCCAACGAAGCAATTGTTACTTTATTGAAACTCCTTATAGACTTTGACAACAACGTGTGGACGGTCATTCAATTCTGAGTATCACTAGAATGTGTATGTCTACTGACACCAATTTGCTGACAGTGATGTATTGGTGAGTAGAATGCAACACTCTATCTCTCTTTCCAACAACTTCATGACAGTATTCCAGTTGGGTATGTAACATGACAAATTATATCGGTTTGTATCATCTTGTTCAACACAACACCATATCATGACGATTTTACCATTTGCATACTTTTCTAGAATTTGAGGTCAAAATGTAGGAAGGGCGATGTTATGCTCTCTAAGGCATCATTGGAAATAAGTTGATGCAAATCGTGAGGAATGTTTGTCTTTTGCCCACAGGTGCCTTACTTTAAGGCTGTGGATGTGAAAAGAGATATGGTCTTCTGACATAAAATAATTGCATCATTGTCAATAAATTGCTTTAAAAACAACAAGTGTCACGTTATCCTGATAATTTCTAAGCCTTGCACATGTTGCACCTTCTGACAGGAACTTGTTGGCAATAATGCAATTGTGAGCAGACCATAACACTTGTTTCCATGTTGCCATCTCGTGTAGGTAATGTGGTATTCTTTATACCTGTTTACAACAGTGTGTACAGAATGATCCAATCAGAAACATTCTTCGATTCCTTGTCAGCTTCTTGAGAAAGTGCAATTGTGTCCGTAACCGAACACTTTATGTCTGCTTACATGACCGTATTCACAATGATGCAATTGTGAATGTAGCAAAAATACTTCATCCCTCTTTAGCTCAAGGTAGTGAGAATGGTACAAAATAAGTACACCATAGGATATTATCCTTTTCAAATGATTGTCTTGACAATAATGTCATTGTCAGTGTTAGAAAGCACTTTATTCTTTGTTGTACAGACGTGTTTCCAACGAAGCAATTGTTACTTTATTGAAACTCCTTATAGACTTTGACAACAACGTGTGGACGGTCATTCAATTCTGAGTATCACTAGAATGTGTATGTCTACTGACACCAATTTGCTGACAGTGATGTATTGGTGAGTAGAATGCAACACTCTATCTCCCTTTCCAACAACTTCATGACAGTATTCCAGTTGGGTATGTAACATGACAAATTATATCGGTTTGTATCATCTTGTTCAACACAACACTATATCATGACGATTATACCATTTGCATACTTTTCTAGAATGTGAGGTCAAAATGTAGGAAGGGCGATGTTATGCTCTCTAAGGCATCATTGGAAATAAGTTGATGCAAATCGTGAGGAACGTTTGTCTTTTGCCCACAGGTGCCTTACTTTAGGGCTGTGGATGTGAAAAGAAATATGGTCTTCTGACATAAAATAATTGCATCATTGTCAATAAATTGCTTTAAAAACAACAAGTGTCACGTTATCCTGATACTTTCTAAGCCTTGCACATGTTGCACCTTCTGACAGGAACTTGTTGGCAATAATGCAGTTGTGAGCAGACCATAACACTTGTTACCATGTTGCCATCTCGTGTAGGTAATGTGGTATTCTTTATACCTGTTTACAACAGTTTGTACAGAATGATCCAATCAGAAACATCCTATGATACCTTGTCAGCTTCTTGAGAAAGTGCAATTGTGTCCGTAACCGAACACTTTATGTCTGCTTACATGACCGTATTCACAATGATGCAATTGTGAATGTAGCAAAAATACTTCATCCCTCTTTAGCTCAAGGTAGTGAGAATGGTACAAAATAAGTACACCATAGGATATTATCCTTTTCAAATGATTGTCTTGACAATAATGTCATTGTCAGTGTTAGAAAGCACTTTATTCTTTGTTGTACAGACGTGTTTCCAACGAAGCAATTGTTACTTTATTGAAACTCCTTATAGACTTTGACAACAACGTGTGGACGGTCATTCAATTCTGAGTATCACTAGAATGTGTATGTCTACTGACACCAATTTGCTGACAGTGATGTATTGGGGAGTAGAATGCAACACTCTATCTCTCTTTCCAACAACTTCATGACAGTATTCCAGTTGGGTATGTAACATGACAAATTATATCGGTTTGTATCATCTTGTTCAACACAACACCATATCATGACGATTTTACCATTTGCATACTTTTCTAGAATTTGAGGTCAAAATGTAGGAAGGGCGATGTTATGCTCTCTAAGGCATCATTAGAAATAAGTTGATGCAAATCGTGAGGAATGTTTGTCTTTTGCCCACAAGTGCCTTACTTTCAGGCTGTGGATGTGAAAAGAGATATGGTCTTCTGACGTAAAATAATTGCATCATTGTCAATAAATTACTTTAAAAAATACCAAGTGTCACGTTATCCTGATAATTTCTAAGACTTGCACATGTTGCACCTTCTGACAGGAACTTGTTGGCAATAATGCAGTTGTGAGCAGACCGTAACACTTGTTTCCATGTTGCCATCTCGTGTAGGTAATGTGGTATTCTTTATACCTGTTTACAACAGTGTGTACAGAATGATCCAATCAGAAAAATTCTTCGATTCCTTGTCAGCTTCTTGAGAAAGTGCAATTGTGTCCGTAACCGAACACTTTATGTCTGCTTACATGACCGTATTCACAATGATGCAATTGTGAATGTAGCAAAAATACTTCATCCCTCTTTAGCTCAAGGTAGTGAGAATGGTACAAAATAAGTACACCATAGGATATTATCCTTTTCAAATGATTGTCTTGACAATAATGTCATTGTCAGTGTTAGAAAGCACTTTATTCTTTGTTGTACAGACGTGTTTCCAACGAAGCAATTGTTACTTTATTGAAACTCCTTATAGACTTTGACAACAACGTGTGGACGGTCATTCAATTCTGAGTATCACTAGAATGTGTATGTCTACTGACACCAATTTGCTGACAGTGATGTATTGGTGAGTAGAATGCAACACTCTATCTCTCTTTCCAACAAATTCATGACAGTATTCCAGTTGGGTGTGTAACATGAGAAATTATATCGGTTTGTATCATCTTGTTCAACACAACACCATATCGTGACGATTTTACCATTTGCATACTTTTCTAGAATGTGAGGTCAAAATGTAGGAAGGGCGATGTTATGCTCTCTAAGGCATCATTGGAAATAAGTTGATGCAAATCGTGAGGAATGTTTGTCTTTTGCCCACAGGTGCCTTACTTTAAGGCTGTGGATGTGAAAAGAGATATGGTCTTCTGACATAAAATAATTGCATCATTGTCAATAAATTGCTTCAAAAACAACAAGTGTCACGTTATCCTGATAATTTCTAATCCTTGCACATGTTGCACCTTCTGACAGGAACTTGTTGGCAATAATGCAATTGTGAGCAGACCATAACACTTGTTTCCATGTTGCCATCTCGTGTAGGTAATGTGCTATTCTTTATACCTGTTTACAACAGTGTGTACAGAATGATCGAATCAGAAAAATTCTTCGATTCCTTGTCAGCTTCTTGAGAAAGTGCAATTGTGTCCGTAACCGAACACTTTATGTCTGCTTACATGACCGTATTCACAATGATGCAATTGTGAATGTAGCAAAAATACTTCATCCCTCTTTAGCTCAAGGTAGTGAGAATGGTACAAAATAAGTACACCATAGGATATTATCCTTTTCAAATGATTGTCTTGACAATAATGTCATTGTCAGTGTTAGAAAGCACTTTATTCTTTGTTGTACAGACGTGTTTCCAACGAAGCAATTGTTACTTTATTGAAACTCCTTATAGACTTTGACAACAACGTGTGGACGGTCATTCAATTCTGAGTATCACTAGAATGTGTATGTCTACTGACACCAATTTGCTGACAGTGATGTATTGGTGAGTAGAATGCAACACTCTATCTCCCTTTCCAACAACTTCATGACAGTATTCCAGTTGGGTATGTAACATGACAAATTATATCGGTTTGTATCATCTTGTTCAACACAACACTATATCATGACGATTATACCATTTGCATACTTTTCTAGAATGTGAGGTCAAAATGTAGGAAGGGCGATGTTATGCTCTCTAAGGCATCATTGGAAATAAGTTGATGCAAATCGTGAGGAACGTTTGTCTTTTGCAAACAGGTGCCTTACTTTAGGGCTGTGGATGTGAAAAGAAATATGGTCTTCTGACATAAAATAATTGCATCATTGTCAATAAATTGCTTTAAAAACAACAAGTGTCACGTTATCCTGATACTTTCTAAGCCTTGCACATGTTGCACCTTCTGACAGGAACTTGTTGGCAATAATGCAGTTGTGAGCAGACCATAACACTTGTTACCATGTTGCCATCTCGTGTAGGTAATGTGGTATTCTTTATACCTGTTTACAACAGTTTGTACAGAATGATCCAATCAGAAACATCCTATGATACCTTGTCAGCTTCTTGAGAAAGTGCAATTGTGTCCGTAACCGAACACTTTATTCTGCTTACATGACCGTATTCACAATGATGCAATTGTGAATGTAGCAAAAATACTTCATCCCTCTTTAGCTCAAGGTAGTGACAATGGTACAAAATAAGTACACCATAGGATATTATCCTTTTCAAATGATTGTCTTGACAATAATGTTATTGTCAGTGTAAGAAAGAACTTTATTCTTTTTTGTACAGACGTGTTTCCAACGAAGCAATTGTTACTTTATTGAAACTTCTTATAGACTTTGACATCAACGTGTTGACGGTCATTCAATTCTGAGTATCACTAGAATGTGTATGTCTACTGACACCAATTTGCTGACAGTGATGTATTGGTGAGTAGAATGCAACACTCTATCTCTCTTTCCAACAACTTCATGACAGTATTCCAGTTGGGTATGTAACATGACAAATTATATCGGTTTGTATCATCTTGTTCAACACAACACCATATCATGACGATTTTACCATTTGCATACTTTTCTAGAATTTGAGGTCAAAATGTAGGAAGGGCGATGTTATGCTCTCTAAGGCATCATTGGAAATAAGTTGATGCAAATCGTGAGGAATGTTTGTCTTTTGCCCACAGGTGCCTTACTTTAAGGCTGTGGATGTGAAAAGAGATATGGTCTTCTGACATAAAATAATTGCATCATTGTCAATAAATTGCTTTAAAAACAACAAGTGTCACGTTATCCTGATAATTTCTAAGCCTTGCACATGTTGCACCTTCTGACAGGAACTTGTTGGCAATAATGCAATTGTGAGCAGACCATAACACTTGTTTCCATGTTGCCATCTCGTGTAGGTAATGTGGTATTCTTTATACCTGTTTACAACAGTTTGTACAGAATGATCCAATCAGAAAAATTCTTCGATTCCTTGTCAGCTTCTTGAGAAAGTGCAATTGTGTCCGTAACCGAACACTTTATGTCTGCTTACATGACCGTATTCACAATGATGCAATTGTGAATGTAGCAAAAATACTTCATCCCTCTTTAGCTCAAGGTAGTGAGAATGGTACAAAATAAGTACACCATAGGATATTATCCTTTTCAAATGATTGTCTTGACAATAATGTCATTGTCAGTGTTAGAAAGCACTTTATTCTTTGTTGTACAGACGTGTTTCCAACGAAGCAATTGTTACTTTATTGAAACTCCTTATAGACTTTGACAACAACGTGTGGACGGTCATTCAATTCTGAGTATCACTAGAATGTGTATGTCTACTGACACCAATTTGCTGACAGTGATGTATTGGTGAGTAGAATGCAACACTCTATCTCTCTTTCCAACAACTTCATGACAGTATTCCAGTTGGGTATGTAACATGACAAATTATATCGGTTTGTATCATCTTGTTCAACACAACACTATATCATGACGATTTTACCATTTGCATACTTTTCTAGAATTTGAGGTCAAAATGTAGGAAGGGCGATGTTATGCTCTCTAAGGCATCATTGGAAATAAGTTGATGCAAATCGTGAGGAATGTTTGTCTTTTGCCCACAGGTGCCTTACTTTAAGGCTGTGGATGTGAAAAGAGATATGGTCTTCTGACATAAAATAATTGCATCATTGTCAATAAATTGCTTTAAAAACAACAAGTGTCACGTTATCCTGATAATTTCTAATCCTTGCACATGTTGCACCTTCTGACACGAACTTGTTGGCAATAATGCAATTGTGAGCAGACCATAACACTTGTTTCCATGTTGCCATCTCGTGTAGGTAATGTGCTATTCTTTATACCTGTTTACAACAGTTTGTACAGAATGATCCAATCAGAAACATTCCATGATACCTTGTCAGCTTCTTGAGAAAGTGCAATTGCGTCCGCAACCGAACACTTTATGTCTGCTTACATGACCGTATTCACAATGATGCAATTGTGAATGTAGCAAAAAAACTTCATCCCTCTTTAGCTCAAGGTAGTGAGAATGGTACAAAATAAGTACACCATAGGATATTATCCTTTTCAAATGATTGTCTTGACAATAATGTCATTGTCAGTGTTAGAAAGCACTTTATTCTTTTTTGTATAGACGTGTTTCCAACGAAGCAATTGTTACTTTATTGAAACTCCTTATAGACTTTGACATCAACGTGTTGACGGTCATTCAATTCTGAGTATCACTAGAATGTGTATTACTGACACCAATTTGCTGACAGTGATGTATTGGTGAGTAGAATGAAACACTCTTTCTCTCTTTCCAACAACTTCATGACAGTATTCCAGTTGGGTGTGTAACATGAGAAATTATATCGGTTTGTATCATCTTGTTCAACACAACACTATATCGTGACGATTTTACCATTTGCATACTTTTCTAGAATGTGAGGTCAAAATGTAGGAAGGGCGATGTTATGCTCTCTAAGGCATCATTGGAAATAAGTTGATGCAAATCGTGAGGAATGTTTGTCTTTTGCCCACAGGTGCCTTACTTTAAGGCTGTGGATGTGAAAAGAGATATGGTCTTCTGACATAAAATAATTGCATCATTGTCAATAAATTGCTTTAAAAACAACAAGTGTCACGTTATCCTGATAATTTCTAATCCTTGCACATGTTGCACCTTCTGACAGGAACTTGTTGGCAATAATGCAATTGTGAGCAGACCATAACACTTGTTTCCATGTTGCCATCTCGTGTAGGTAATGTGCTATTCTTTATACCTGTTTACAACAGTTTGTACAGAATGATCCAATCAGAAACATTCCATGATACCTTGTGAGCTTCTTGAGAAAGTGCAATTGCGTCTCAACCGAACACTTTATGTCTGCTTACATGACCGTATTCACAATGATGCAATTGTGAATGTAGCAAAAATACTTCATCCCTCTTTAGCTCAAGGTAGTGAGAATGGTACAAAATAAGTACACCATAGGATATTATCCTTTTTAAATGATTGTCTTGACAATAATGTCATTGTCAGTGTTAGAAAGCACTTTATTCATTTTTGTACAGACGTGTTTCCAACGAAGCAATTGTTACTTTATTGAAACTCCTTATAGACTTTGACATCAACGTGTTGACGGTCATTCAATTCTGAGTATCACTAGAATGTGTATGTCTACTGAAACCAATTTGCTGACAGTGATGTATTGGTGAGTAGAATGCAACACTCTATCTCTCTTTCCAACAACTTCATGACAGTATTCCAGTTGGGTATGTAACATGACAAATTATATCGGTTTGTATCATCTTGTTCAACACAACACCATATCAATACGATTTTACCATTTGCATACTTTTCTAGAATTTAAGGTCAAAATGTAGGAAGGGCGATGTTATGCTCTCTAAGGAATCATTGGAAATAAGTTGATGCAAATCGTGAGGAACGTTTGTCTTTTGCCCACAGGTGCCTTACTTTAAGGCTGTGGATGTGAAAAGAGATATGGTCTTCTGACGTAAAATAATTGCATCATTGTCAATAAATTGCTTTAAAAACAACAAGTGTAACGTTATCCTGATAATTTCTAAGCCTTGCACATGTTGCACCTTCTGACAGGAACTTGTTGGCAATAATGCAATTGTGAGCAGACCATAACACTTGTTTCCATGTTGCCATCTCGTGTAGGTAATGTGGTATTCGTTATACCTGTTTACAACAGTTTGTACAGAATGATCCAATCAGAAACATTCTATGATACCGTGTCAGCTTCTTGAGAAAGTGCAATTGCGTCCGCAACCGAACACTTTATGTCTGCTTACATGACCGTATTCACAATGATGCAATTGTGAATGTAGCAAAAATATTTCATCCCTCTTTAGCACAAGGTAGTGAGAATGGTACAAAATAAGTACACCATAGGATATTATCCTTTTCAAATGATTGTCTTGACAATAATGTCATTGTCAGTGTTAGAAAGCACTTTATTCTTTTTTGTACAGACGTGCTTCCAACGAAGCAATTGTTACTTTATTGAAACTCCTTATAGACTTTGACATCAACGTGTTGACGGTCATTCAATTCTGAGTATCACTAGAATGTGAATGTCTCCTGACGCCAATTTGCTGACAGTGATGTATTGGTGAGTATAATGCAACATTCTATCTCTCTTCACAACAACTTGATGACAGTATTCCAGTTGGGTATGTAACATGACACATTATACCGGTTTGTATCATCTTGTTCAACACAACACCATATCATGACGATTACATCATGTGCATACTTATCTAGAATTTGAGGTCAAAATGTAGGAAGGGCACTTTTATGCGCACTAAGATGACATTGTAAACAAGATGATGCAAATAGTGAGGAATGTTTGTCTTTTCCGCACAGGTGCCTTACTTTAATACTGTGGATGTGAACAGAGATATGGTCTAATGACATAAAATAATTGCACCATTGTCAACAAGTTGCTCTAAAAACAACTAATGTCACGTTATCCTGATCATTTCTAAGCATTGCACATGTTGCACCTTCTGACACGAACTTGTTGGCAATAATGCAATATTGAGCAGACAGTAACACTTTTTTCCATGTTGCCATCTCGTGTAGGTTATGTGGTATTCTTTATACCTGTTTACAACAGTTTGTACAGAATGATCCAATCAGAAACATTCTATGATACCTTGTCACCTTCTTGAGAAAGTGCAATTGTGTCTGTTACCGAACTAGTTATGTCTGCTAGCATGACCGTATTCACAATGATGCAATTGTGAATGTAGAAAAAATACTTCATCCCTCTTTAGCTCAAGGTAGAGAGAATGGTACAAAAAAGTGTACACCATAGCATATTATCCTTTTCAAATCATTGTCGTGACAATAATGTCATTGTCAGTGTTAGAAAGCACTTTATTCTTTATGTACAGACGTGTTTCCAACGAAGCAATTGTGACTTTATTGAAACTCCTTATACATTTTGACATGAACATGTTGACTGTCATTCAATTCTGGGTATCACTAGAATGTGTATGTCTCCTGACGACAATTTGCTGACAGTCTTGTATTGGTGAGTAGAATGAAACACTATATCTCTCTTAACAACAACTTGATGACAGTATTCCAGTTGGGTATGTAACATGACACATTATACCAGTTTGTATCATCTTGTTCAACACAACACCATATCATGACGATTTCATCATGTGCATAATTTTCTTGAATTTGAGGTCAAAATGTAGCAGGGGCTCTGTTATGCGCACTAAGGTTTCATTGGAAACAAGTTGATGAAAATCGTGAGGAATAATTGTCTTTTCCGCACTGGTGCCTTACTTAAAGCTGTCGATGTGAAATGAGATATGGTCTTCTGACATAAAATAATTGCATCATTGTCAAAAAGTTGCTCTCTAAACGACTAGTGTCACGTTATCCTGATAATCTCTAAGCCTTGCACATGTTGCACCTTCTGACACGAACTTGTTGGCAATAATGCAATTGTGAGCAGACCATAACACTTGTTTCCATGTTGCCATCTCGTGTTGGTAATGTGGTATTCTTTATACCTGTTTACAACAGTTTGTACAGACTGATCCAATCAGAAACATTCTATGATACCTTGTCAGCTTCTTGAGAAAGTGCAATTGTGCCTGTAACCGAACACTTTATGTCTGCTTACATGATCGTATTCACAATGATGCAATTGTGAATGTAGCAAAAATACTTCATCCCTCTTCAGCTCAAGGTAGTGAGAATGGTACAAAATAAGTACACCATAGGATATTATCCTTTTCAAATCATTGTCTAGACAATAATGTCATTGTCAGTGTTATAAATCACTTTATTTTCTTTTTGAACAGACATGTTTCCAACGAAGCAATTTTGACTTTATTGAAACTACATATACATGTTGACATCAATGTGTTGACGGTCTTTCAATTCTGAGTATCACTAGAATATGTATTTCTCCTGACACCAATTTGCTTACAGTGATGTATTGGTGAGTAGAATGCAACACTCTATCTCTCTTCACAACAACTTGATGACAGTATTCCAGTTGGGTATGTAACATGACACATTATAACGGTTTGTATCATCTTGTTCAAAACAACACCATATCATGACGATTTAATCATTTGCATACTTTCCTGGAATTTGAGGTAAGAATGTAGAAAGGGCTCTGTTATGTTAACTAAGGCCTCATTGGAAATAGGTTGATGCAAATCGCGAGGAATGTTTGTGTTTTCCCCACAGGTGCCTTATTTAAAGGCTGTGGATGTGAAAAGAGATATGGTCTTCTGACATAACATAATTGCATCATTGTCAACAAGTTCCTCTAAAAACAACTAGTGTCACCTTATCCTGATAATTTCTAAGCCTTGCACATGCAATTGTGAGCAGACCATAACACTTGTTTCCATGTTGCCATCTCGTGTAGGTAATGTCGTATTCTTTATACCTGTTTACAACAGTTTGTTCAGAATGATCCAATCAGAAACATGCTATGATACCTTGTCAGCTACTTGAGTAAGTGCAATTGTGTCTGTAACTGATCAATTTATGTCTGCTTACATGACCGTATTCACAATGCTGCAATTGTGAATGTAGCAAAAATACTTCATTCCACTTTAGCTCAAGGTATTGCGAATGGTACAAAATAAGTACACCATAGGATATTATATTTTTCAAGTCATTGTCTTGACAATAATGTCATTGTCAGTGTTAGAACGCACTTTATTCTTTTTTGAACAGACGTGTTTTCAACGAAGCAATTGTTACTTTATTGAAACACCTTATACATTTTGACATCAACGTGTTGACGGTCATTCAATTCTGAGTATCACTAGAATGTGAATGTCTCCTGACGCCAATTTGCTGACAGTGATGTATTGGTGAGTATAATGCAACATTCTATCTCTCTTCACAACAACTTGATGACAGTATTCCAGTTGGGTATGTAACATGACACATTATACCGGTTTGTATCATCTTGTTCAACACAACACCATATCATGACGATTACATCATGTGCATACTTATCTAGAATTTGAGGTCAAAATGTAGGAAGGGCACTTTTATGCGCACTAAGATGACATTGTAAACAAGATGATGCAAATAGTGAGGAATGTTTGTCTTTTCCGCACAGGTGCCTTACTTTAATACTGTGGATGTGAACAGAGATATGGTCTAATGACATAAAATAATTGCACCATTGTCAACAAGTTGCTCTAAAAACAACTAATGTCACGTTATCCTGATCATTTCTAAGCATTGCACATGTTGCACCTTCTGACACGAACTTGTTGGCAATAATGCAATAGTGAGCAGACAGTAACACTTTTTTCCATGTTGCCATCTCGTGTAGGTTATGTGGTATTCTTTATACCTGTTTACAACAGTTTGTACAGATTGATCCAATCAGAAACATTCTATGATACCTTGTCACCTTCTTGAGAAAGTGCAATTGTGTCTGTTACCGAACTAGTTATGTCTGCTAGCATGACCGTATTCACAATGATGCAATTGTGAATGTAGAAAAAATACTTCATCCCTCTTTAGCTCAAGGTAGAGAGAATGGTACAAAAAAGTGTACACCATAGCATATTATCCTTTTCAAATCATTGTCGTGACAATAATGTCATTGTCAGTGTTAGAAAGCACTTTATTCTTTATGTACAGACGTGTTTCCAACGAAGCAATTGTGACTTTATTGAAACTCCTTATACATTTTGACATGAACATGTTGACTGTCATTCAATTCTGGGTATCACTAGAATGTGTATGTCTCCTGACGACAATTTGCTGACAGTCTTGTATTGGTGAGTAGAATGAAACACTATATCTCTCTTAACAACAACTTGATGACAGTATTCCAGTTGGGTATGTAACATGACACATTATACCAGTTTGTATCATCTTGTTCAACACAACACCATATCATGACGATTTCATCATGTGCATAATTTTCTTGAATTTGAGGTCAAAATGTAGCAGGGGCTCTGTTATGCGCACTAAGGTTTCATTGGAAACAAGTTGATGAAAATCGTGAGGAATAATTGTCTTTTCCGCACTGGTGCCTTACTTAAAGCTGTGGATGTGAAATGAGATATGGTCTTCTGACATAAAATAAACGCATCATTGTCAAAAAGTTGCTCTCTAAACGACTAGTGTCACGTTATCCTGATAATTTCTAAGCCTTGCACATGTTGCACCTTCTGACACGAACTTGTTGGCAATAATGCAATTGTGAGCAGACCATAACACTTGTTTCCATGTTGCCATCTCGTGTAGGTAATATGGTATTCTTGCTTACAACAGTTTGTACAGAATGATCCAATCACAAACATTCTATGATAACTTGTCAAAATCTTGAGAAGGTGCAATTGTGTCTGTAAACGTACACTTTATGTCTGCTAACATGACCGTATTTAAAATGATGGAATTGTGTTTGTAGCAAATATAATTCATCCCTCTTTAGCTCAAGGTAATGTGAATGGTACAAAATAAGTACACCATAGGATTTTATCCGTTTCAAATCATTGTCTTGACAATAATGTCATTATCAGTGTTAGAAAGCACTTTATTCTTTTTTCTACAGACGTGTTTTCAACGAAGCAATTGTGACTTTATTGAAACTTCTAATACATTTTGACATCAACGTGTTGACGGTTATTCAGTTCTGACTATCACTAGAACGTGTATGTCTCCTGACGCCAATTTGCTGACAGTGATATATTGGTGAATATTGAAACACTCTATCTCGCTTCACAGCAACTTGATGACTGTATTCCAGTTGGGTATGTAGCATGACACATTATACCGGTTTGTGTCATCTTGTTCAACATAACACCATATCATGACGGTTTCATCATTTCCATACTTTTCTAGAATTTGAGGTCAAAATGTAGGAAGGGCTCTCTTATGCGCACTAACGCGTCATTGTAATTAGGTTGATGCAAATCGTGTAGAAAGTTTGTCCTTTCCCCACAGGTGCCTTACTTTAAGGCTGTGGATGTGAAAAGAGATATGTTCTCCTGACATAAAATCATTGCATCATTGTCAATAAGTTGCTCTAAAAACAACTAATGTCACGTTATCCTGATAATTTCTAATTCTTGCACATGTTGCACCTTCTGACACGAACTTGTTGGCAATAATGCAATTGTGAGAAGATCATAACACATGTTTCCATGTTGCCATCTCGTGTAGGTAATGTGGTATACTTTATACCTGTTTACAACAGTTTGTACAAAATGATCCAATCAGAAACATTCTATGATACCTTGTCAGCTACTTCAGAAAGTTCAATTGTGTCTGTAACCGAACACATTATGTCTGCTAGCATGACCGTATTCACAATGATGCAATTGTTAATGTAGCAAAAATACTTCATCCCTCTTTAGCTCAAGGTAGTGAGAATGGTACAAAATAAGTACACCATAGGATATTTTCCTTTTCAAATGATTGTCTTGACAATAATGTCATTGTCAGTGTTAGAAAGTACTTTATTCTTTTTTGCACAGACGTGTTTCCAACGAAGCAATTTTGACTTTATTGAAACTCCTTATACATTTCGGAATCAAAGTGTTGACGGTCATTCAATTCTGAGTATCACTAGAATGTGTATGTCTCCTGAGGCCAATTTGCTGACAGTGATGTATTGGTGAGTAGAATGCAACACTCTATCTAACTCAAAAACAACTTGATGACTGTATTCCAATTTTGCATGGAACATGACACATTATACCGGATTGTATCATCTTGTTCAACACAACACCTTATCATGACGATTAAATCGTTTACATACTTTTCAAGAATTTGAGGTCAAAATGTATGAAGGGCTCTGTTATGCGCACTGATGCGTCATTGTAATCAAGTTAATGCATATCGTGAGGAATGTTTGTCTTTTCCCAACAGGTGCCTTACTTTAAGGCTGTGGATGTGAAAAGAGATATGGTCTTCTGACATAAAACAATTGCATTATTGATAAACAAGTCGCTCTAAAAACAAATAGTGTCACGTTATCCTGAAAATTTCTAAGCCTTGCCCATTTTGCCCCTTCTCAGATGAACCTGTTCAGTGTGAGTATGAGATAGGAACGGTTTTCAATTCTCATCAACGTCTAGGCATTGCTGGATTTCTGCGTATCTCATATTGTTATGGCTATATTCCCATTAGCATGTTGGCAATAATGCAATAGCCCGTTTCAGATAATACTTGATCCCTTTTCCCACGAACTTGTTAACGATCATACAGTTGCGCATATAACGGAGCATATTATCCATTTTTGCAGACACATGTTGAGAAACATGCAAGTATGTGTGCGAAAGAGCAAATTATCTCTTTTTCATTAGATGATTGACTATGATGCTGTTGTGTTTCTAACAGCACACTATATCTCTTTTCGCAAAAGCTCGTTCACATTGATGCAGATTCTTGAACACGACAGTATTGTCAGGAAAAATGCACTTTTTGTCCCTTTTAGTCTTAACCTGTTAACACAGATGCAAATTTGAGTGCATGAATGCTTTCACTGTGATCGATACATGTGTTTAAAAGACCATCTTGTGACTTTTGTCACAACTTGTTTTCACGATATGCATTTTTGTAAGGTAAACGAACATTGTATCGATTTATGCATCAGTGATTGTGAATATTTTGGAACACTTTATTAGTTGCGAATGATGCAGTTGCGGGTAGAACAGACAAAATTATATCATTTTTGTTCAACCAGTCGAATGGTGGATAAAAAAGAGCACATTCTGCCTTTTCTCACACGATTGGTTGGAATGATGCAATTGTGATTGAAAGTAACATGAAGAGTTATTCCTCTTCAGATCAAGGTGTTGTCAGTGATGCAAATTATATAAGTGGATGGAATTGGAAATAAAGATGAACGTATTCACAACGTTGCAACTGTAAATGTAACAGAAAACTTGATTTCTCTTTAACTCAAGCTTTAGACAATAATCCAATGATGATTATAGCAAAGATTGATATCCTCTTCAAATGATTTGTTGACAACGATGCACGTCTGAGTAACAGATAACACTTGATCCTTTCTGCGTATAATTATTATACTTTTTGACAAATTACTGTTGTCAGTAATGCAATTTTGAATATCGCTGGAATGTTAGTCTCTTGGCGCCAATTTGCTAACACTGGAGCATTTGTGTGTATACAATAACACTTTTTTTCATTTGACACCAACTCGATGACAATATTACAAATGTGAATGGAACATTACAGCTTATCCTATTTTCATCATCTTTTTTAACAGAACCCAATATCCTGAGGACTGCGCCATCTGCTTAATTTTCAGGAACTTGATATAAGAATGTATGAAGTGATCTTGCATGCGCACACATGAAATATTCTCTACTGGTTGATGCAAATTGGTAAACGTGCTTTTTAAATATTAAAGTTTACATTATTACCCACAATTATGTCACTGTCACCAACTTATTGGTGTTTATACAGACCTGTCCATATTAAGATATAAAGGGGCACAGGAGCTTCTCAGAGTATTTTATTAGCAGGTACTTTGCCTTTGTCTGAGAAGTCTTCTAGTGAAAGTGTACTTATTCAGGGAGTAGAGAGCGGTTGTGCAAATGTTTATCTCCATTGTGTCTATTTGTCATCAGACTGAGTTTCCAGACCGGTGAATGTTTGCGCAGTGTCTGCTTTACTTATTGAAGATTACCATTTGCTACTAGGCAATGCCCTAGCTGGAGATAAGGTCGTGGTTAATCCACTTGTGACTGACAAGCCCTGTTTGGATGAAATATTTGATCCTATTGAAATTGAAGTGCCTGATTTTTATCCTGCTTTTGTAGTTACCAGAGATATGGCAAAAGGAGCTCTTGAGAATGATGCTGAGCAAGAAATTAGTCCTTTAGCTGACCCATTTATTGGTCAGTATTTTGATAAGGTCACCTTTTTCCTAGTATTGATCAACCAGTAGGTATTGATCAAAGTGATCCCATTTTGACTACTCATTCTATATATTTTAATCAGGGTGATAAATGTAAACAGTTCGTTGTGGAACAGGAACAAGATCCTGAGATATCCTGTTTGTTTCAGAGGGACATTCGTGAAACGAAAGCGAGACAAGTCCCAGAATGTTTTATTTTGCAAACATGGAGTCCTTACTAGAAAATGGAGATCACCTGAGGTACCCGTTGGTGACGAGGGGTCAGTGAGATATCAAGTTGTCGTTCTGAGGTCATATCGATAGGAAATTCTTAGTCTAGCCCATGAAACTATCCTTGGCTGGTCATTAAGGAGTTGATACGAATGATTTGTTTTTGATATCAGTGCATCTATTAGTGATGTTGTCGAAGCTTTGGTCGAACCCTGGAACAGAACAGCTCACTCTTTGGTAATTATTAAATTTGAATTCCAAACAATTGAAAAGGAAAAGGTTCTTGAAATTTGAATGCAGACTACTTAGAACTAGTCAAACAAACTGTACATGATGTTGTAGAACAATACGCTGAAAACCCACTTGAGATTTCACATAATGAGTGTAAGATGCCACTAGTGATAAATGATCGATTATTTTTGAAACACTATTTTTAGCACTAAAGGCAAAACTATTTAGTATGCAAAATACAAGAAGAAAGGATAACATTTAAAAAGAAACAGTTTTTAGAGTAAATTAAAGAGTAGGAAAAAGATTGTGAAACTTTAGAAAATTTGGAAGAACTAAGCAGGAAAAAGGAATAATTTATTGAACACAGGAGGAACAAACGAATGGGGTTATGATCAGTTCTAGTGCAAAATGGGTTGATACAGGAGAAAAGATAACAAAGTATTTCCGCACCCCAGAGAAAAGAAAATATGTTAGTAACCCTTAATAAGAGACGATTAGTCACAGCCAATAAAACAAAAGTAAATTTTGCAAGAAACTATGCATTTTTTTGAGCATTTGAATAAATACAGGAAAGTTGACCCCATCAGTTTAAATGAACTTTTTAATAATATGAATGTGGATATTCCAAAACAAGATAACTTGCAGAAACTATTATTAGAAGGCCCTATATCGTGTGAAGAAGCGTTACAATACTTGTAACCGATGGCATATAATATCAGTCCAGGTTCAGACGGTTACTGAGTTTGTGAAGTTTGTTTGGAAAGATGTATGTCATTTTCTTGTCAGATCCATAAACTATTGTTACAGTATAGGGGAACTTTCATAAACACAGACAGAGGGAACACTTAGTTTCATACTCAAACAAAAGACAAAAAGTATCTTAAGAACTAGAGACCAATACGATTATTGTTGAATGTCTCATATAAAATAGCCACAGCTTGTATAGCTAATATAGTGAAATGGATCTTACCGCACCTTATAAAAGAGGATCAGACTGGTTTCATTAAGGAAAGATATATTGGAGAAAACATCCGAACATTGTATGATTTAATATTGACACTGAAAAACACAAAATTCAGGGTTTATTAATATTAATCGATTTTGAGAAGGCCTTTGATTTTGATGATTACATTAAGAACATCTTACTTCAGTTTCGGAGATTTTATTATAAACTGGACATCATCCTTTTATAATAGTATAAACTCACGTGTTACAGTAAATAGCTACATGATTCCTTTGTTTTTCATACAAACGGGATGTATTCAAGCAGACCCCTTATCTCCATATATAGTTATCCTGTGTGCCGAGATTCTGGCTCACATGGTAATAAGAAGTCCAAATATTCAAGGAACACAAACTAATAATAGAGAATAGTTGATCTTTCAATACACAGATGATATTGTTTTGCCTTGGATGGGAATAATAAATCCTCGATGTCTGCCCTGTATCATTTATTTTACTATTCTAAATAGTCTGGACTTAGTGTCAATATTGCTAAAGCTAATGTTCTCTGGTTTGGAAGTAAACTTTAAAGTGAGGATCGCTTTGTCAAAGTTATCACATACATTGCGGAGATAGTGAGCTTAAAGTACTAGGTGCAAAGTTTTCAACCAATCTTGACAACATGGTAGAAATAAATTATGATAATAAAAGTAAAGAAATAATAAATATTAAACCAGTGGTCAAAAATAGCCCTTACATCATTTGCTAGAATCACAAAATACCTAAAATAAGCCATACGCTTATTTCCTTACCATCGTCATCAAAACAAGTTCTAATCGAAATATATTTATAAATATATGTGGATTACTTCATTTGATACATTCATGTAAAGGTTTTGTTAATGATTACGATGAGGGAGGTTTGAGATTGATATATGTATTTGCATTCGTCGAAGCACCAAAGATCACTTGGATTAGACGTCGTACAACTACATCAACGAAATTGAAACATATCTTATAGGATTCCTGCGAAAATATCATTAATTTACATTTGTTTTGGGGTAGACTACATGAAGAAGAAAAAAAGTAGGCTATTTGATTCTTTTTGGAGGGATGTTCTTTACGCATGGATCAATCTTGAAAATTATTTTCATTCGATACACCTGTCGATATTTTAGATAGTCACATATAGTGCAATCACAATATTAGAGTAGGTGGTAAACCTATCCTTTATAAGAACTGGTTTGAACATGAGATTAGAATAAATAAGGACTTAGGGATGCTAGTGGACAGCTCTTTTATTATGAATAAGTTTCAGCTTCGTTTTTCAAATCAAACAAATAGTCTAATCTACCTAGGTTTAATACAAGCAATAACCGAATATCAGACATAAGTTAGAATTAGAGAACAGAAAAACTCGCGGATCCATGTATCAGCTTAAAACTACTGTACGTGCTAGCGAACAAAAAGGGTTACATCAGTATTTACAAGAAACTTATTAAATGTGGGGAGATTCCTACCTCGAGACGAAAGTGGCACAGATAATTCGGTCAAATTAAGATGATGATTGAAAACAAATTTTTTCTCTTGTATTCAGGTTAACAAGATGTCCACAAATAATGTATTTTCAGCTAAAGATATTACACATAAATACATTTTTTTTTAACATTGTATAACATATAGTAATATTGGCTTTTTTGTTGGCGGATCCCTGCATCCATTTGCCATTTTGTTTGGGAATGTAATACAATTTAGAGGTTCTGGGCAGACTTTGATTACTACTAAATGTACTCATAGACACAATTGTAATTTTTTTGAAAGAAAATGTTTCGTTTGGTATATACAACAGGCAAGAGACCAATAATGTTTTCTCTTTTATTATATTACACGCAAAGTATTAAATTCATATTAAATTAAATACCCACCCCATATATCACACTTTAAACAAGCATTTAACAGCTTGTATTTAATAGCAAAATACAATGCTTTAAGCGTTTTGAAGGCGAAACATTTCTGAGGAAGCCGACGTCTTACAAAAATGTGCTCCAGTAGAGCAAGTTATGACTAGAGAAAGTTAGGATCAGTACAACACGTAAATACGTTATGAAATGCTGCTTCAGCTATGTACCAAAATACATAATACTTACTTGTCTGCTCTCTCTCTCTCTCTCTCTCTCTCTCTCTCTCTCTCTCTCTCTCTCTCTGTTTGTATCTCTCTGTCTCTCGTTCTCTCGTTATATGTATTTAGATTGTGATCCGTTTGTACAAACTTTGTAACGAAGTGAATCCAGGGGTCCAACCCTAAGATCTCTACGTGTGTGTATTAAAACAAATAACAAAAAAAAAAATAAAAAAAATAAAAAACATTAAAGTGGCATGCGACGTTACTGAGTTGAGAGAATATTTGTATTTGCTTAACATACTCTGTATGTAATACCCAGACCCTGTGGAGAAAGCTTGCAAGAGAAGTGTTTGGTGACAAGGAGCCTCATCAGTGACTGGACATCCCATTCAACAGGTCCAATATTAGAGAGCACATGTCCCCTTGGCATGAAAACTTTAGCACTCTCCCACGGCTTGAATACCCATAAAGTGATATCGCTGTTGTCCCAGTATATTTTCTCTGAGTTTGGGTGTGCAGTGCTGACAATTCACTAAACCAGTCATCATAACATGACTTGCAACATATTTGGAATTTTAACACTCCACTGTGCCTGCTTTTTCTTACAAGGCTAGCATCAATCGTGGCACAAGGTGGCAATGGCACTGTTTTAACTCCATATATTTTTTGTACCAAGGACTTATGTCAACCTCGTTCTATATGAAGGTGTGCAATCCTGATTTCATATAATATAGAAAGATTAATACAATATGAGCACTTGTTTCCTGATGTCGCAACACGAACAAATAAGATCTATCATGACGATGATATAGTGAATTCTACACCTGTGAAACAACATTGTTATAGAAAGAACCATCTCAAGCAGGAATATTGTATTAATCTTTCTTTCCTTTTGATGAGGGGAGGTGTTATCCATTTTTAACATATTATGTATGTTTAACCTTGTCAATGATAGTAAGACGCACTTTAAAGTCCTGGTGGTAAACAACTTGTTGACAGTAGTTAAGTTCAAAGCCAGTCTTGTTGACAATTATTTACAAATAGTTTGGGTTTTTCCACAAAGAACGAAACATGTTCTCCTGCATTGTGGGTTATTAAAATACAGATTTGATACGTATTTATTTATTCCTGTTTTAAATCCTGTTTTAAAAACATTCCTGTTTAAAATCAGTCCTAGGGAATCTGTTGATGAATGTGTAGTAGTGCTTTAGACATAATTCGAAAGGAAATATTTATTTGAACATTCATATGCGTTACCATCAAGTATAACATAACAGTTCATCTCACAAGAACTTGTTTAGAGTGATGCATTCTGAGTATAGCATAACTCATTATACATGTATAAGACAAACTTGTAGATTATGATGTTATTTTGAGCACAATTGAACACATGAACCCTTTTGATCAAATTGTTGATAAAGATGCAGTTCTGAATAAAAAAGGATACTGTATTCTTATCGACATCAACGTCTTGTCATTAATTGCGCTGTACAAGTAAAATAACATGTTTCCCCATTTACATTACATCAACGTATCAAAATCGAAGGAATTGTGAGGAAAATATTGAACTTTATCCATTTTTACATCAACTTGCTGATTATGATGCAATTAGCAGCATTCCAAGACACTTTGTCATTTGTTCAAAAGGCTGATTGAGAAGAATGAAGTTGTGCCTATGTTAATATTCCTTCATAAGTATAACCTCTTTCTAAATATTTTATAGCTTAATAACTTCATTGTTAAAACTAATATTATATTTCTTTTTACATCGCTCAAACTTTTCTCTGCAAAACCTGCAGGATCATGCATGTTTTTGTTGGCTGCCTGTTTGTAACTGTTACATTATTGTTACCTTAACGTGTTTTATCCACGCCGGATTACTGGTTTACTGTTTTACGGTACATTTAGGTGGTCTGATTCTTTGAAGTTGAAGGCAACCTTTTATGGCACTGGCACGATAACTAGAAGCATTCTGAGTCTATCTTGACAAGGATTATGGACTCAGAGATGTCTCGACAATGTTATGTCTCTTAAGACATCTAATTCTTAAGGGCAACATTTTTAGTATCTGCTGATAACTAAAAATGAATATGACTTTATGAACCTCTTTTCCATTCGTAAGTGTGTATGCACAGGATAGGATAATCAATATATACGAAGTAAGTGTAGTTTTTGCAATGACCTATGCATCTCACAACTGCTGTTATTCTCCACTGGTACACTTTAGAGATATGCATACTACAAGCATCATTGTTTGTTTTTTTGTATAAAAAATTGTTGCCGGCGGGTATGGGGAGCTGGGATTCATCTTATTTGGAAAGGGAAACTCTGGTTTTATATTTTGGATACAACGTTTTTCTACTTTGGTTAGAATTAAGAATGCACAAACATTTGTGAAAACAGTTGTGAGATGCGTAGGTCGTTGCCAAAAGCAAAATTGGTCTTTAGGAATGCAATATTGTTTTGCAATATACATGTTCTCTTACTAGCTCAAACATATTAATGAATCTTAACTTTTAGAGGAGAATGGCAAGTCAGACCGAGGAATTGGACCTTTTATTTGTCCCAAATCACATTGCACTGGGCTTCATTTAGACCACTGTATTGTACATTAGGGTTCCTTGGTGGTTCGTTCTGAAGCAAATGTGCATTAATTATTTCTTGAGCTGTTGCAAATTAAGATTTACACTTCTAAACATCCTAAATACTTTCTTTCAATAGAGGATGAAAACACCAATGAGTTCACAACACTCATTTTACACCAAACTGTGTATGCTAATGTTAACGCAATATATACACCACAGACCACACATTTTTCCTTTAAATTCAGCTTCTGGTTCTTTGTGTACTATGACAAGCAGACAAATTGCGTTAGGACGTGAATGGAAAGCTTACTTGAACGTAATATCCCAGTAATTTCATTCTGATGCAACTATTGCTAAAATTTACACTACAATCTATGAAATTTTCCAGGAAATGTTATGCTCGTGCTAGTTTGTAACAAACGTAGCATTTTCTTCGTGCATCTGAGCTTACAACTAATGCAATGGACTTCATTAAATATATTGGAATAATAAGGTAATTTATTAGGAAGGAAAGAAGTGTAAAAACAACTCATATAAATGTTTCAGTTTTCCTACTCTATTGTCAACATTAAGTACCTTGAATTGCTCACATAGCTCCAAAGCTTTAAGTACAATATAAATTTATGACAGGGCGAGGTAATTATGGACCGAAATTAGGTTAATCAGCCAGTAAGTATCATCATGGATATACTATCGCAGAGCTTGAGAGAATATAAAAAAACTGGACATTAAAGAGTTTATAAGAGAGCATTTAGACAAAAATTGACAAACAATGAAATAATATGCCTCAGAAAGCGCTGACCTACTGAAGCTAGTATAATTTGTCATTTGTACTGGAAGGAAATTACAACCGAATTTATCAATACATTTAGAAAAAATGAACACAGTTATTTTCCACGACATAGTTTAGTTCATTATTTTGATCCATATTATGTTCATATACGACTTAATACACTTTTGCAGTTTCTTTTTTCATCAATATTTCAATTGTATATAATTTTCTTATTTTGTCTTTTCTAAACGATGTTAAGCGTTGTTGGTGTGGTTTAGGTAGCATTACTGAGTTTCTAATATTGTACTAGAAAAATCTACAATTATGTAAGTTATCAATTATTATGTGCCTTCAAAAGCGTTTACACCCCCAATAAGTTAAATCAGAGTTTTAAAAGATGTATGATATAAAGGTGCCACATTAGAACAATTCTGAAGACACGGTATTATCGCCATATGTTAGATTTACAATTAGCATATGCAACTGTGTCTTGCAAAACATTATTGCGCAGAAAATGTTGAAATGTACGAAGTGATCATTTTAAGCATTTGTTTCTGGAAAGGAAACACAAGCAATATCTGTGATACAAATTATTTACGCAAATTTTCTTTCAATGGATTCAACATTTTTTTCAATTTGATTGAAGCTCGTTTAAGCTTATTATTGAGCTTGGATTTCCCTAAATTGTATTTGGAAAATGTCATAAATTAGCCTCTATAAACATTGTTTGCTAGATGCTTTGAAACATTGCATCAAACTTGTTTCCTGTACAAACCAATGAATGAAGTCCTATTTGACTGAAATATCGTTGCTGTATTTTGCGGTTTTTGTTTAATACACAACTGTTATCATGAAGTGTAACTTGAGGCATGCATTGTGGTATTGGAAGTCCTGTTTGTAATGATCCGTCCATAATCATAACATTATACATTTGATAAACCTCTTGTGGATAGATACAAGAATGTATTCTTTTGTTTTTTATGCACTTAACCTACCCCCGAAAACACAAAAGAAGACACCATCTTGTTTTAAATCTGAGCGTCAGTGAGGAGTGGTCTGTTTTTAAAAAAAAATACATTATTTCTGTCTACCATCAACTTCTTTTCAAGTATGGCGGTGTAGAACAAAACTTCTTCATAATTAACGTAATGGTTTTGCACTGGCACAACAAAGGGAGTACATGCTCTTACTGACAGATGGAGCTCCTTTTACATCTAAACATTATAAAACGACGTCTGACGGATTGGTAGAGTCTGATTTTAAATAGGTTTTAAAAAGGAATAGCATATTTTAGTTTAAGAACGTTCGTGCTGATTTGATATTTTGAAACGATCGATATTATTCAATGTTACGTTAATATAAATCGCAAAGATAAGGCTAACAATTCAGTCTTTAAGTATTCTTTAATACTAATCTAGAGCTTATTTTGATTCTGACACTATCCGAAGTTTGTCATCTCGTAGGCTCGAGGATCGACATGTACTCTGGAAATAGTGAATTGATATCGTGCTAACGTATTATCGTGATTTTGTGCAATGCTGGCTTCAAACATTTGTTGTTTCATGGACTTTTCCAATACATGACGACATATAAATTATTCACTGAAGTATACCCTTGACAGTTTAAAGTGTGTTTTCTATCATTAAGGCAGCTTCTTTTTACTTTTAAGTTTTAATTAATTATCTTACATTTCTCTTCCACTGTGTATCTATCCTTCATTTCAATTAGTGTTTCACCCGTTTGTTTTAGTCTGGGATCAGCATTTTTGAAGTGGAGTCTTTGACGAAGACGTTATTCCCAAACTCTAGATAACAGTATGCAAGGATAGAGCAGCATTTTCTTTTATTTCAATTTTATTTCAATTTGAGTCTAACGAAACTAACTTTTAAGTTTTCAGAAGCCGTTGAATAATGTATTTTTTACAATTGTACAGCTATTATATTCAAATAGAGTGTTGAATATTATATGCTTACGTGTCAGTGGCTCTAGGTAAAATTAAAAATCTATTATATTTATATAATATAGTTTTCATATTTTATTATTTCAATTATGTAGCCACAAATAAAACAATTCAGAGCCTATTACCATTTGAATCATCGTTAACTTTTCTCTCAGTGTTGAGGATGCAAAAATGACCACATTAGTTGTCAATCCGATTATGCAGAAAAATATCGATTATCCGGAAGCCGATTGTTCAGATTATTCGCTCACAAATGCTATTACTGTGTCTTCCGAAAATATTAATTATTACAATGTACGTGTGTTTATATATCAATCTACTTTGTCGATAACTTCGCCAAACAAACAAAAAATAAAAATAAAATGAATCGTGCACATATACAATTTAACATAATCACATACAGTTATAATTGCAATAGTATTTCGAAGAATTGGATTTTTTCTTAACGTCAACATGCATGTAATAATGAGAGAGAGAGGAGGAGAGAAGGAGATGCAAGGAGACCTACAACTGTCCAACCAAAGGCAGTCCACAGTCCACGACTACTCAATTAACACATGTGTGAATATAATTCACCCCAGCAGTTCACCTCATAAACATCACTTTGCCACTTGTGTTAACAAGACCAAACATTCAGTCAATTATCTTATTCAACATGTCAACATGGTAATATTTCTTTAATTATGTACAGTGCATCTAAACATGGCTAACAACGCGCCGAGAAATTAATCAACATCTTACCCAGTGTGGTCCACCAAAGGCACGTTATAACTTTCTGTTCCGCGTGCCCACGGGAGGTCGTACGCATCGTTTATGATGATCGTTGGCCAAATTATCCCATTGTAGTCGAAAATGCCGAAGAACACCGAAGAACTCGCAGGCTTAACAACTTTTGTCGCAGCCAAGCTGGCCAATGATTATAGCGCAGAGTGGCCGTAGGGTTCAAAACATTGCACGGGCGGAACGTATGCAATCGTACCTAAGATTTTGCTTGGATGAACTACCATGTTCCACATAGTTTTGCTTTTGTTGTGAACCATCCTGGGCACCTTTGTGATGTATTGGCATTGCTGTCATCCTGGCCAGCTTCGGGTAGTTTACGATGTCAAGCTCCAAAGACATGCCGCTGACGGCATACGTAAACATATCATACATATTCGTCTGATGACGGGCATGTAGTCGTCCGGATCAAATGTCGAGAAGAACGAAAAAGTGCTTGCCAAAAGTTTTCTACAGTTTTCGTCTTTTCGATTATGCAAATATACTTGTACAAATAGTGTATGTACTGGTAAGCACGTTTCAATCCAGATTGACGGTATAGTTTTAACGATGGGCCGTCTGAGACCTTTAACAATGGTGTGGTTCGCATCCGCCGCGCCTATGGACCCACTAGTAAATGACACCATGAAGCCCAGTCATGTGTACATGGGCACCATTACGTCATTTTCGCCAAGATTTGGGAATCACTTCACCAACAGCTTGTTTTGTCCATCGTGCTGGGGCTGCTGGTAACCATAACCGTCGTTCGCGTGCCCTTCACGCCATACGCGTACCAGTGTGTTCGAACGTGTCAAGCTTGTTGTTTGAGCGTCGTATTGATTGCGCCGTATGAACTATTTTGATATTTTTCTCTTGCTTTTGCTATTCCCCGCATCGGCCAATCTCACATCAATGGCAAGAGGATGGCATGGTTTTGAAATGACCACAGGAGCGTATACTATTGAAATCGATATATTTACCGTCATGCTGAGCAGCCGCCCGCAGACGCGGCCAAGACTTCGTTTTTTTTTCTTTTCTAGAAACCTGCTTGATAATATACATGTGTCCCCAGCCTTTTATAGTAATAACAAAGGCTTGCTGGTTTTTATGATTGATAACAGAGAGATGGTCCTTGAGTTTATGTGAAAATGTTTGAATTTAACAGCTTTTTCACAGTTGCAAGAAATAACTACAAACGAAATGCCTTCCGCATGATGATGCCAAAGGCAGAAAAAGCCTATGTGACCATTGAGAATACTACTTACGTTTGGCGATAAAGAACCAAAAGTGATTGAAAAAGACTTTGATGAATCTATAGAGGCTGCACGTAGACACGTTTCTAAATTGCTGCCAACTCGTTAACTATATGCTGTGGGTAATTAGCTTAAAACAGACCGCTGAGGGTTTGCTAACACTAGCCTAACATGCTTGAAATGCAGAAAGCTGCGGACGAGATAACAGAAGCCTTAAGGAAGGAAAACGACCCTGAGGCGTGGTAGCATCTTGACGCTGAACGGGCTGGATACCAGCCAAGATATAGTATTACAAAGAAGCAAACAACGTGCTAGAAGGTAATTGCTCGCAGCTTGCTTGAATATACAATGAAAGTATGTGTGACAAAGATATTACGCTAGTGGAGTGCCTGCGGGGGCATTTTATCGAGCAAGCTGTCACCATTGCCTCCATGTTGGTGGCGTTCGACTTTTTCGTAATCTCCTTTATTCTTGAGATCGAGGGATGCCGTGATGTTGGTTGCATTAAGCCCGAGTCCCAGTCCAAAGTCGGGGATACAATAATTGCTTCAGAAAACCCATGAGCACCTCGACAACATGTTTTATTCTATGGCTGAAATGACCGCAGCCACGCTTCCAACTATCATAGGCTCAATTGGCTATCAGGACACTTGGTGGTTTTCATTGCCGTGGTGATTTTTGCTTTTCGTCCTGTCGTTCGTGGCCACGCCAAGGGGTAGTAGTTATCTCCCGTCCCTGTTCTGGCAGTTTCGTACTCCACCGCCGGAGTCCCGGCACTTGCTTCCCTCATCGTTACCGGTTTTCCACCCGACCTCGAGCTTGACGCTACTGGCGGATCAAAGTCAATAGCAGTGTGTTTTATTGACTGTGGTTGCTCTTCTTTCTCGAGCGTAGCGAGCTCCTCGTTGACATCTTCGTATATTCCTAGCTTCGTATTGGCCCCAACGAGCATAAAGTCTTTGTAGGTCCCTATTCTCAACTCTATGTTTGATGAAAACACATAACCGCCAGTGCAACCGGCATACTCTAGCATGGTTTGCGCATTGTCGAGTATTGTCTTGTAGTTTGTAAGTAGTTCCGGGGCGTTTTGTTTTCGGCGTCGGCCAACATGTTGCCGCATCTGGACGAAGAACTGCTTTTGCACAGCAAAGTCGCCCATTGCTGAAACAATCGAGCTCATGATCTGCATTTGCCACAGTGGAACGGCCAGTAAAATACGTGGATGCTCTTATTGACCCTGGGAATTCCAACGGCTGCTATGCTTTGCAACTAATTTACGAAAAAAGCCTGATCTGTCTGGTCGTGGTGGCTAAAACTTCGGTCTTCTGGTCAATGGATATTAACATCGTCTTCACTCACGACAAACCCATCGATGTTGTCTTTGGCAAAATAAAGGGTTCTAATAACGAAGTGAATTGAGCCAAGGTCGTTGTTTCGAATGTTTGTGATGCGCCATTCCGTGGACGCATCGACAACAACCTGGTTGAACGGGCTGATTTACACTTTTATGTCGATGCCGTTGCTGTTAGACCTGCAGGTCGCATTATCTGGCAAGTCTACATTCAGCTCTTCTAGGATGCTCCTGGCCTGGAAGTAAACGTGGAAAGCATAAACCGTTCCAGCCAGTGGATTTTTGTCTAGCAGTGATTGGTCTTCGAGGCATACGCCGAAACCGAGAGACACGCACGAAGCTGCGAAGTTTACCTGGTTTTGCCCAAAACGCATTTGTTTTTCATGATTGCCATACCATTCATCCTTGACTACATGCAATTGAACCTGGAAACTCATTGTTATGTGGCTTTGGTTGAAATCATACATCTCCTCCGGTATGGGATATTACTGCAGATTAAGCTACTTTTGTCGTAGAAATAGTTGAAAGGATTGCAGTTATTTGTAAAGATCAGTTTACCAAAACAATGGATAAGACTCATTGAAGTGAGCTGTCCGTGTACCATACATTTTTTGAAAACAATTCTTGCTGAATTGTAACTCTGTTACATACGTGTACCGAGGAGTACCTCGAAAAGGAGGATACTGGTTTGAGAGATGTGTTAAAATCGTTTTTATTTTGTACGGTTGCAACCATCTTAAAATATATGGTCACTTGAGGATTGCTTGTTTAAAATGGTACCAAGACGGAAGGAAAAGCATTTACAAAATGTGCTCATTGACCTATACCGTCCGATATAAACATTAATGATTGCAGGACAAAAGTATGGGTTGATTCAGACAGGACAGAATTCCTTGTTTGCCCAGAAAAGCCTATATATTCACTCATGTCGAAGACATTGTTTTCTAATCTACGTCACATCCATGACAAGGCAGAATAAGGTGTCGATGAAACTTCAGAATTCATAGACACGACAAAAAGAATAGGAATAAAAAGAGAAGAACGATCAGAAATTTGGACGTGTTTTGTTATTAAAGCAAATGATGCATTGCGATGCTTGCGAATGTTCGAAGACATAACACAATATATTTCCCATGCCATCGATGATGATGACGATGAAAGAATCCCAGTGGGTAGAATGTTATCCCATGTCCTCTTTGACTGCCACATATCCTATCGAGTTTGAAATCAAATGACAAACCGAAGATCCTATATATTTGAATTATAGTTACTTGTATCTGAAAGTAAAAGTTCTCAAAACAGACAAGACAAGTCCAAATGACTATGACAGATTGGCTCTAGTCAGAAACATCATGCATTCGTTGTTCAGCGCTGTAGATTTGTACTTGAATACAAATCTAGTCAGCAACAGCATTGACTCTTTACATTTGCGAGCTTACCTTGAGAAAAGTGGTTACTTAGGCAAAATAATCCAAGGTTTACTAGTTGTCAGGATAACACTACACAATTTGTTTTTAGAACAACCTGTTGGCAATGATGCAATTATTTTACGTCAGAAGACCATATCTCTTTTAACATCCACAGCTGTAAAGAAACGAACATTGTGGTGAAAAGAGAAACATTCACCACGATTTGAATCAACTTGTCTCCAATGACGCATTAGTGCGCATAACAGATCACTTAATACATTTTCACCACAAATTGTTGATAAGGATGCAAATGAAGTAATCGACACGATAAGGTGTTCTGTTTAAAAAGATGATATACAACGGGATAATGTGTCATATTCCATGCACAATTGGAATAATATCATCAAGTTGATGTTAAGAGAGATAGAGTGTTCCTTTCTACTCACCAATACATCATTGTCAGGCAATTGGCGTCAAGGGACATAAGCATTCTAGTGATACTCAAAATTGCATCACTGTCAACACGTAAATGTCAAAATGTATAAGAAGTTTCATTAAAGTCACAATTGCTTTGCTGGAAACACGTCTGTACAGAAAATGATGCAGTGCTTTGTCACACTGACAATGACATTATTGTCAAGACAATGATTTGAAAAGGTTAAGATCCTATGGTGTACTTATTTTGCATCATTCTCATAACCTTGAGCTAAAGAGGAATGAAGTATTTTGCTACATTCACAATTGCATCATTGTGAATACGGTGATGTAAAGAGATATAAAGTGTTCGGTTATAGCCACAATTGCACTTTCTCAAGAAGCTGACAAGGTATCATAGAATGTTTCTGATTGGATCATTCTGTACAAACTGTTGTAAACAGGTATAAGGAATAACACATTACCAACACGAGGTTGCAACATGGAAACAAGTGTTATGGCTTAGAAATTATCAGGATAACGTGAGACTATTTGTTTTGAGAGCAACTTGTTGGCAATGATGCAAGTATTTTATGTCAGAAGAGCATATCTCATTTCACATCCAGAGCCTTAAAGTAAGACACCTGTTGGGAAAAGACAAACATTCCTCACCATTTGCATCAACTTGTTTCCAATGACGCACTAGTACGCATAACAGAGAACTTCCTACATTTTGACCTCAACTTTTTGGAAAGGATGCAAATGATGTAATCGTCATGATAAGTTGTTCTGTTGAACAAGATGATACAAACCGGGATAATGTGTCATGTTCCATGCACAATTGGAATACTGTCATCAAGATGTTGTTAAGAGAGATATAATGTTGCATTCTACTCACCAATTGATCACTGTCAGAAAATTGGCGTTAAGAGACATAAACATTATTTTGACACTCAGAATTGCATGACTGTCAAATCGTTGATGTCAAAATGTATAAGGTGTTGCAATCAAGTCACAATTGCTTCGTTGCTTCGGTTACAGCAACAATTGCACTTTCTCAAGAAGTTGACAAGGTATCATAGAATCTTTCTGCGTGGATCATTCTGTACAAACTGTTGTAAACAGGTATAAAGAATACCACATTATCTGCACGAGATTGCAACATGGAAACAAGTGTTATGGTCTGCTCACAATTGCATTATTGCCAACAAGTTCCTGTCAGAAAGTGCAACATGTGCAAGGCTTAGAAATTATAAGGATAATATGACACTATTTATTTTTAGAGCAATTTGTTGGCAATGATGCAATTATTTTATGTCAGAGGACCATATCTCTTTTCACATCCACAGCCTTAAAGTAAGGCACCGGTGGGGAAAAAGACAAAGATTCCTCACGATTTGCATCAACTTGTTTCCAATGACTCATTAGTGAACATAACAGATCACGTCCTACATTTTGACCTCAATGTCTTGAAAAGGATGCAAATGATGTAATCGTCATGATAAGTTGTTGTGTTGAACGTGATGATACAAACAGATATAATGTGTCATGTTCCATGCCAAATTGGAATACTGTCATCAAGTAGTTGTTAAGAGAGATAGTGTGTTGCATTCTACTCACCAATACATCAATGTTAGCAAATTGGAGTCATAAGACATACACATTCTAATGATACTTAGAATTGCATGACTGTCAACACGTTGATGTCAAAATGTGTAAGGTGTTTCAATAAAGTCACAATTGCTTCCTTGGAAACACGTGTGTACAAAAAAGGATAAGTTGATTTCTAACTCTGACAATGACATTATTGTCAATACAATGATTTGAAGTGAATAAGATCCTACGGTGTACTTATTTTGTACCATTCTCACCACATTGAGCTAAAGAGGGATGAAGTCCTTTGCTACATTCACAATTGCATCATTGTGAATACGGTCATGTAAACAGACATAAAGTGTTCGGCTACAGCCACAATTGCACTTTCTCAAGAAGCTGAAAAGGTATACTAGAATGTCTCTGATTTGATCATTCTGTACAAACTGTTGTAAACAGGTATAAAGAATACCACATTACCTACAGGAGGTTGCAACATGGAAACAGGTGATATGGACTGCTCACAATTGCATTATTGCCAACAAGTTCGTTTCAGAAGGTGCAATATGTGATAGGCTTCGAAATTATCAGGATTACGTGACACTATTTGTTTTTAGAGCAACTAGTTGGCAATGATGCAATTATTATATGTCATAAACCCATATTTGGTTTCACATCCACAGCCTTAAAATGAGGCACCTGTTGGGAAAAGACAAACATTCCTCACGATTTGCATCAACTTGTTTCTAATTACGCATTAGTGCGCATAACAGAGTCCTTCATACATTTTGACTTCAACTTCTTGAAAAGTAGCCAAATGTTGCAATCGTCATGATAAAGTTTTCTGTTGAACCAGATGATACAAACAGGTATAATGTGGCATGTTCCATGCCCAATTGGAATACTGTCATCATTTTGTTGTTAAGAGAGATAGAGTGTTGCATTCTACTCACCAATACATCACTGTCAGCAAATTGGTGTCAGGAGATATACACATTCTAGTGATACTCAGAATTGCATGACTGTCAACACGTTGATGTCAAAATGTATAAGGTGTTTCAATAAAGTCACAATTTCTTCGTTGAAAACACGATTGCACGGAAAAGGATAAATTGCTTTCTAACACATACAGTGACATTATTGTCAAGACAAGGATTTGGACAGGATAAGATTGTATGGTGTACTTATTTTGTGCCATTCTCAACACCTTGATAAAAAGAGGGATGGAGTCTTTTGCTACATTCACAATTGCATCATTGTGAATACGGTCATTTAAACAGACATAAAGTGTTCGGTAATAGCCACAATTGCACTTTCTCAAGGTGATGCCAATGTATCATAGAATGTTTCTGATTGAATCATTCAGTACAAACTGTTGTAAACAGGTATCAAGATTTCCACATTACCTACACGAGGTTGCAACATGAAAACAGGTGTTATGGTATGCTCACAATTGCATTATTGCAAACAAGTTCGTGTCAAAAGGTGCAACATGTGCAAGGCTTAGAAAGTATCAGGTTAACGAGACACTTTGTTTTTAGAGCAACGTGTTGGCAATAATGCAATTATTTTATGGCAGACGACCATATCTCTTTTCACAACCACAGCCTTAAAGTAAGCCACATGTTGGGAAAAAACAAACATTCCTCACTATTTGCGTCAACTTCTTTCCAATGACGCATTTGTGCATAACAGAGTCCTTCATACATGTTGACCTCAAATTCTTGAAAAGTATCCAAATGTTGCAATCGTCATGCTAAGATGTTGTATTGAACAAGATGATACAAACCGGTATAATGTGTCATGTTCCATGCCCAATTGGAATACGGTCATCAAGATGTTGTTAAGAGAGATAGATTGTTGCATTCTACTCACTAATACATCACTGTCAGCAAATTGGCGTCAGCAAACATACTCATTCTAGTGATACTCAGAATTGCATGACTGTCAACACGTTGATGTCAAAATGTATAAGGTGTTTCAATAAAGTCACAATTGCTTCGTTGGAAACACGACTTTACATAAAATGTTAAAATGGTTTCTAACACTGACAATGACATTATTGTCAAGACAAGGATTTGAAAAAGATAAGATCCTATCGTGTACTTATTTTGTATCGTTCTCACCACCTTGAGCTAAAGAGGGATGGAGTCTTTTGCTACATTCAAAATTGCATCATTGTGAATACGGTCATGTAAACAGACATAAAGTGTTATGTTATAGCCACAATTGCACTTTCTCAAGAAGATGTCAAGGTATCATAGAATGTTTCTGATTGGATCCTTCTGTACAAACTGATGTAAACAGGTATAAAAAATACCATATTACCTACAGGAGGTTGCAACATGGAAACAGGTGTTATGGTTTGCTCACAATTGCATTATTGCCAACAAGTTCGTGTCAGAAGGTGCAACATGTGCAAGGCTTAGAAATTATCAGGGAAACGTGACACTATTTGTTTTTAGATCAAATTGTTGGCAATGATGAAATTATTTTATGCTAGAAGATAATATCTCTTTTCACATCCACATCCTTAAAGTAAGGCACCTTTTGGGAAAAGACAAACATTCCTCACGATTTTCATCAACTTGTTTCCAATGACGCATTAGTGCGCATAACAGAGCCCTTCATTCATGTTGACTTCAATTCTTGAAAAGAATGCAAATGATGTAATCAGGATGCTATGATGTTGTGTTGAACAAGATGATACAAACCGTTACAATGTGTCATGTTCTATGCTCAATTGTAATACTGTCATCAAGTTGTTGGTAAGAGAGATAGAGTGTTGAATTCTACTCACCAATACATCACTGTCAGCAAATTGGCGTTAGGAGACATATACATACTAGGGATACTCAGAATTGCATGACTGTCAACTCGTTGATGTCAAAATGTATAAGGTGTTTCAATAAAGTCACAATTGCTTTGTTTGAAACACGTCTGAACAGAAAAGGATAAAGTGCTTTCTAACACTGACAATCACATTATTGTCAGGACAATGATTTGAAGAGGATAAGATCCCATGTTGTACTTATTTATTAGCATTCACACTACCTTGAGCTATAGAGGGATGAAGTCTTTTGCTAGATTCACAATTGCAACATTGTGAATAAGGTCATGTAAACAGACACAAAGTGTTCGGTTATAGTCACAATTGCACTTTCTCAGGAAGCTGACAAGGTATCCTAGAATATTTCTGATTGGATCATTCTGTACAAACTGTTGTAAACAGGTATAAAGAATACCACATTACCTACAGTTGGTTCAAACATGGAAACAGGTGTTTTGGTCTGCTCACAATTGCATTATTGAAAACAAGTTAATGTCAGAAAGTACAACATGTGCATGGCTTAGAAATTATGAAATTTACGTGACACTATTTGTTTTTATAGGAACTTGTTGGCAATGATGCAATTATTTTATGTCAGAAGACATTATCTCTTTTCACATCCACAGCCTAAAAGTAAGGCACTTGTTGGGAAAAGACAAACATTCCTCACGATTTGCATCAACTTATTTCCTATGACGCATTAGTGCTCATAACAGAGCCTTTCATACATGTTGACCTCAAATTCTTGAAAAGTATGCAAATGCTTTAATCGTAATGATAAGGTGTTGTGTTGAACAATATGATACAAACCGCTATAATGTGTCATGTTCCATGCCCAATTGGAATACTGCCATCAAGTTGTTGTTAAGAGCGATAATGTGTTGAATTCAACACACCAATGCGTCACTGTCAGCAAATTGGCTTCAGGAGACATACACATTCTAGTGATACTCAGAATTGCATGACTGGCAACACATTGATGACACAGTATATTAGGTGTTTCAATAAAGTCACAATTGCTTCGATGGAAACACGTCTATACAGAAAAGGATAAAGTTCTATCTAACACTGACAATGACATTATTGTCAAGACAATGATTTGAAAAGGATAAGATCCTATGGTGTACTTATTTTGTACCATTCTTAATACCTTGAGCTAAAGAGGTATGAAGTCTTTTATTACATTCACAATTGCATCATTGTGAATACGGTCATGTAAACAGACATAAAGTGTTCGGTTATAGCAACAATTGCTCTTTCTCAAGAAGCTGACAAAGTATCATATAAAGTTTTCTGATTGGATCATTCTGTACAAACTGTTGTAAACATGTATAAAGAATATCACATTATCTACAGGAGTTTGCAAAATGGAAACTGGTGTTATGGTCTGCTCACAATTGCATTATTGTCAACAAGTTCGTGTCAGAAGGTACAACATGTGCAAGGCTTTGAAATTATCAGGAAAACGTGACAATAATTGTTTTTAGATCAAATTGTTGGCAATGATGAAATTATTTTATGTCAGAAGACCATATCTCTTTTCTCATCCACATCCTTAAAGTGAGGCACCTTTTGGGAAAAGACAAACATTCCTCACGATTTTCATCAACTTGTTTCCAATGAAGCATTAGTGCGCATAACAGAGCCCTTCATTCATGTTGACCTCAATTCTTGAAAAGTATCCAAATGTTGCAATCGTCATGCTAAGATGTTGTGTTGAACAAGATGATACAAACCGGTATAATGTGTCATGTTCCATGCTCAATTGTAATATTGTCATCAAGTTGTTGTTAAGAGAGATAGAGTGTTGCATTCTACTCACCAATACATCACCGTCAGCAAATTGGCGTCAGGAGACATACACATTCTAGGGATACTCAGAAATGCATGACTGTCAAATCGTTGATGTCAAAATGTATAAGGTGTTTCAATAATGTCACAATTGCTTTGTTTGAAACACGTCTGTACAGAAAAGGATAATGTGCTTTCTAACACTGACAATGACATTATTGTCAGGACAATGATTTGAAGAGGATAAGATCCTATGTCGTACTTATTTATTAGCATTCACACTTGAGTTCTAGAGGGATGAAGTCTTTTGCTAGATTCACAATTGCAACATTGTGAACACGGTCATGTAAACAGACATAAAGTGTTCGGTTATAGTCACAATTGCACTTTCTCAAGAAGCTGACAATGTATCCTAGAGTGTTTCTGATTGTATCATTCTGTACAAACTGTTGTAAAGAGGTATAAATAATACCACATTACCTACAGTTCGTTCCAACATGGAAACAGGTGTTATGGTTTGCTCACAATTGCATTATTGCCAACAAGTTCATGTCAGAACGTAGAGCATGTGCAAGGCTTAGCAATTATGAAATTTACATGACACTATTTGTTTTTAGAGGAACTTGTTGGCAATGATGCAATTATTTTATGTCAGAAGACCATATCTCTTTTCACATCAACAGCCTTAAAGTAAGGCACATGTTGAGTCAAAAGACCTTATCTCTTTTTATATCCACAGCCTTAAAGTAAATCACATGTGGGGAAAAGAGAAATATTCATCACAATTTGCATCGTCTCTTTTCCTATGACGGAATAATGCGCATAACCCTAGCACTTCATACATTTCTACCTGAAGATCTTGAAAAGTATGAATATCATGCAATCATCATGATATGGTTTTCTGTTTAGTAAGATGATACAAATCACGCACAATTGGAATACTGTCATCAAGTTGTTGTTAAGAGAGATAGAGTGTTCCTTTCCTCTCACCAATACATCAATGTCAGTAAATTCCCGTCACGAGACATATACATTCTAGTGATACTCAGAATTGCATGACTGTCAACACGTGGATGTCAAAATGTATAAGGTGTTTCATCAAAGTCACAATTGCTTCGTTTGGAAATACGTCTGTATAGAAAAGGATCAAGTGCTTTCTTACACTGACAATGTTATTATTGTCTAGACAATGATTTGAAAATGATTAGATCCTATGGTTTACTCATTTTGTTCAATTCTCTGCCTTGAGCTTATACATCTCATGTTTCAGATCTTTTGCCACAATAACCCGGGAAACTCCTTTTGCCCACTTTTTATTTCCGTATTCGACCACAACTTAGTACATTTTGGGGCTCAGTCCCAACTATTTTTGACAGGATCACCCACGCGCTCGTCTTAGAATTTTTCTACGACATTTATGTTGGTATTTCTCAACAAATGGTGCGCTTTCAGATAATCACTGTTGTCAAATTTTCGCGTACACATCATTGGTGGTTATATGCATCAGCAGCGAGTCGGTGTCGGTGAGGAGGATCTTGACACGATCCTTGTATATCATTTTAATGTTGCCATAGTAAAACTAATATATGAGCCGCTTTGTAAATTCAAGCACAGACGCGGCAACGTGTATAGGCCTTGTCAACTGCAGTTTAGATTTTTTTTACTTTGTACAGCACCAAGCAAACCATTGAAGATCTTTCCATATTTGAAAGACGGGTCCGCGATGAGCCTCGTCTGGTTCGGTACCACGGACAAGGTCAACGCGGATTCGCTTTCGTAAATTGTCCATAGCCTTGCCGAATACAGACTTGTTAATTAGTTTGCAGAAATCGTTTTCAAACTCGTTAATGGCCTTAGTACGCAGATTCATATTCATCTTGATATAAGGAACCATCCAAGCGTGATTGCGAAATCCAAGCTCCCGATAAATTTTGCTTACACACATTCCCAAACGCAGATATAACTTCAGGCTTCGTACGTGTACTACATAGTTGATTTTCCGCCGAAGACTTGAAAACCACCGACGTTCAACTGCTGCATCATCACCCTACCATACAGACTGCTGACGATCAAATACTTGATGGAACTGTTTGGGACGGCATTGTCATATTCGTCCACGATCGGGTTATTTCACCAGTGAAATCCCTCCTCGGATTCCGCACTCGATACACCGATGCTGTTTAATATCGGTGAATAGGTCCAACCTATATTGGTTTATAACAGCAAACTTATCCCAAGACATTCACGGTCATGAAAAGTGATGCGCGTTACCGAAGTAGTACACACTCATTGCGGTATTGCACAACGCCTCAAAAAATAAAAATCTTGAAAGTCACCTAGATTTCCAGAATTAAACACGGACCAGACATTTATTACATGCATTTCGTCGATGACACCTACTTTTTCACGCGTCATTGTTGAATACAAACACTCTGATAGGGCAACTTAGTTTCGTTAAATTTTCCAAAATAACTAATGTACGTATATACTCCTTAACGAAGAAATAAGGCAAACCTTGTCTCGTTTTGGTCTTGTCCATACAAGTTACTTCCCTCGAAATGTAATGCTTCCTCGAACTAACCTCCGCATTGACGAATAATTGTGCAACAATCACTACCATTCGTGCCAAGGTTGTTTACTAGATTATCTAATGATAAAGGCAAAAACTGTAACGAATTGCTGAACTGCATTTGCCGCAGTCGGAACGTCATGTATTTTTCCATGTTGCTGGGGATTACACTTATTGGCGCCATTGACGCTATGGCTACTGGCTGCATTATTAAATGGCCATCATATACCCGCAGGTTATGAAACAATACAGGGATTTTTTTTACTCGTGTAAATTTGCAGCTGTAGATTGCATGCGCTGTGTGCGGCTCCTTGCTACTCGCCAGTAATATGACAGTGATCGCGAACTTGAGAAGCTTCGCCGACGGTGCCAACATCATCAAAGAGACCATCACAAATTCGTCAATGAGTGGCAGCCAAAAACCCATCGGTATCATCGCGAGTCATGATCATGTCGCTAGCGGGATGTTCTCGGACCCATTTTGCCATCTCCTCAAGCGATTTACACCTGAACAAAATCCTTGCTACGATACTGTCTTGGTGGCGCCACTTCTCCGTCGCATCTACCGCAACTTGTGTTGCATTCGACGGAACCACACCTTTGATTATGTAAGCAATGCTTCCCACGGGAATATTCAAACATTCAACTTCGGCGTAAATCACATACGGAACTTTCGTTTCTCGCTGCACCGCGCTGAATTTCAAAATGTTTTGTCGGGTTCTGCCATAATTGTACACTGCGGTTTTTCACTAGTTTCACGGCAGTAAAAGCCATGCTCGGCACACCCCCGTTGGTAGTTAAACACATGAAGGCAATGTTTGCATTGAAACCTTTTACCCGTTTGCTTGCTGTGTCGATTAATCAGCCTTGAAATTTTATTTAACCACAGATAATGAGATGACGACTCTGAACCTTTCATGCCGCTTATCAACAGCAAATCAATCTCAGTTCGTCCATGCGAATCTTTCTTTTGCATTTGAGTGGATAGTTCAAGCAGATGAAATACTTTGTCCCAAGTGTACACGTTAACATCGATACCGGGGTTAAATTCTTTACATTTTTTGAGTATCGCCTTGGCAACATGATCCGTAAATTCAATGGTACCAAAATCAAGTTCACCAATTATTTCTGGTATTTCTGGGCTGATCTGTGTGATCGATCGACGGATGTAACACTGACGTGATCGCCCATTCGTCGTTTTCTACATGTATCACCAACCGCGGTGGAACATAGTCCGGCGTTGGCATACAACTGGATACACAGAATAGTTCGTACGAGGAAGTATGCAGTTGAACTTCAGTACATCTGTCAAGTGTCCATCCTGGACCTTTACCGATGTGTTTTCCAACGTGTGGAGAATAGTTTAAATACCTGTATTGATAGCGTAATTGATAACATTGGCGTCTTTACGGTTCATGATTATAAGTGGATCACCATGAAGACACACCTTGTGGTTTTAAATCTAGCTTGGCTGACGTCTTGCGATTAAGCGGCATAGTCAAATGCGCATGGACAACACTAGCCGTTTTAACTCCGGAGGTGTTGGAGCGTTGTAACATTGATATGATTTCGATAACAGTTATACAATGTCTTTGCTTGGCGCGTACGCATTTCGAATAATCGCACGTTAATCATGAAGATCACCCTTATGCATGTGAGTCTTAAACTCAGGTGCTTCTTGTTCGCTAACATCCGCAGCAGCTTCAACTGCGATACGACGGCGGTCGTCTCATACACATGCTCGACTGCCTCAGCGGCGATAGCGGCTGCAACGCGACGACGGTTTTTCTTCCTCATCTATATTCACAATTTGCGCACGCTTGACTCGTGGAGGAATTTCGATATTAAATCGTGCTACTGTTTCATTAAGCTGTCTCACGATCTGGCGCTGTCCGGCCACAATACCTAATAACACAAGTATGTTAGTTTGTCTTGCGCCTCTCAAATTGTCTCAGTTGTCGTACTATTGCTGTTGCGATAACTGGTTGTTGCGGTTGCGGCTGTTGTTCAGTTACGAGTCGTAATAACTTAAGTATATCAGCTTTTTCACATGAGACATGATATTCGTATGCCACGCTGTTGCGCAATTTGATTTAGTTGAATCGGAGTTGACATACTATTATTTAAGGTACAATGTTTGTCTAATTGTTAATTCTATCAATACATTGTTTAATATTTTTTACTTTACCGGGCTTGGAAACAGCAATTGCCACAATCCTGGCTATTATTTCATTTGCTTCTCTATCATTTTCATCTACGTCAGGGCTGTTAACGTTGGATATTTCCGCAGTAGACTCCTCTGCTGTTGCGAAGGCGGATCCTTGACGGCGTGCACGATAATACCTGCAAACCGATCCACGTGGTGAGCAAAGCTGATTACGAGACTTTACCTCGATATCACACGTTCTGCCGCAGAGTTCATGGTTTCCAAGGCATACTCCTTTGCATTGATTTCGTCCTAATGTCATTGAACTTCTTACATATTTACAAATTTCATTCTCTAATAGACATAATCATCGTATGTACGCCTCATCCTCATCATCGTATATAAATAGTTGTAAAGATGCTCGCAGCGGATCTTATTTGATTGCACCGTCATTTGCTGTAAAAGACTTTTCACCGGCGATAGTAATTTACAAATTCTCAGCAGTGAGGTGTAAGGAAACTCGTACACCGGGCAACATCGACTGTGGCTCAATTTAAAATAGATTTTTGTATTTGAATATAATTTTCTTCATTTCGGTATTTGGCCAATTAACGGAAACTCATCAATACCCTTAACTATTATTCCAAGTCGCAAATGATTGCCGCTTGTTCAATGACATCCCACAACATACAATGTTGAGTCATGTTTTATGTATATTGACCCTATTGTGTATGTGTCATTGTGTGAAACTTTTCCACAAATCTCGTCACATTGTTGGAATTGTAATATTGCAACATTCGCTTAAACTCTTTCTCCTCTGCTTTCTTTTCAGCTGGAATTATCTGGATCTCGCTAGCAGTTATTCTTTTTTCAGCTTTTTTTAACCATTTGTGCCCACCATTTCTTATTTTTTAAATATCCTTTCACCGATTTTATATTTTAATAAATATATTGCGGTTCACATATTTTTCCAACACAGTATCATCAAGATCGTCATAACTAATTTTTAGTCAGATTTTATATATTATAATACAAAAGGTATTTCTCTAATTAATTTGCTCTTAGGGGTCTTTATAAAAACTCGAATATACGCTCTATGTTTCAGTGTCTTCGTTATGATCATCGTCCTCGTTATAATCGTTCTTGCATTCGCTCGTTTTGCTATCTGCCCTAGGCGGTGCAGCTAACGTTAGCGATTTTATTTTTATTTTTGTATATTTTTGTACAATATCAAATAATGTTGTTTTTTCAGGTTGCTTGATATAATTTTCTCTATGTATGCATTGCTATTTTTCCAGGATAATTCCTAAGTTGATTAATTTATCAAGATGATCCGGATAATTGTTTGACAAATCATAAGTATGTTGAGGATTTTTGATAAACCTGTATGATGCATTTAAGAGAAACAGCGACTTAATTTGTTAATGTGACGTTTCCAACACTCCACTGGTTTGGCAGATTCATTTCAGACTCGAATATTTTCATAAATTCTTTTAGAATTTTATATGCGTCGATATGTGTATTTTTCGCCATTGTTATATATAGCGGGTTAAATGTGAACTATATTTTAACATAAACTCTACCAGTCAGTTTAAACAATAGCTGTGGCAAGCTATTTGTTATACAGTATACCGCGTTCATTATGCCTGCAGTGCTATAGTTGATATAAATATATAAGCTATAGTCGAATAAAGCTATGCGACGAAAAACAGCACAAGCAAAATATTGCATACAGTATACCGCGATCAAAATAACTGTGTTTTCACAATAGTAGTTTTAGTCTCACAGAAAGATGAATGTCCACATTGTAGTATAGCCACAATCAATACTATAGGCCTGATGGTAAAGTTCACCTGTGATTATTGTTTGTAAACCCAACCGCGCATGCGATAGGTGGAACGGGTAAGATACAAATACAAAAGTCATGGGTTATAGAAGGCCTGACTTATCCCCAGCTATCGGGTCAAAAATATACAATGGACATCTACTGAACACGTTATTCCTTTCTGCATCCACTTTTTGATAAGAATGCCGTTGTGTGTATAACATAACACTTCATCCATGTTTACATCAACTTGTTGATAAGACTGCAAGTGCACATATAACATGAAACATAATCCTTTATTTTATCATGTGAGCGTATCCCTTTGAAGTCGAAATTATTAACAATGGTGTAATATAAGATAGCACACTATCACATTTATATGAATCTGTTCCCAAAGGTGCAATTGTGAGCATAGTAGAAAATATAATAACATTTTACTTTAGACAACTTGTTGACATTGGAAAATGTGTGCGTATAATAGTATATTATGTCACATTTACAGCTTCCTGTTAATTTGTATAGCATTGTAATCATAACACACAACTTTGTCCTTTTTAACATAAATTTGTTTACAATAATGCCGTTTTGCGTATAAGAGTACACTTTATTATTTGTTCATAAATTTGCCGATATTGATGAATCTGAGTATAAGTGACCACTTTAATACAGAGCGATATTAATATCTAAATGAACGTGTGGGCAATGATGCAACTGTGCGTATACGGGAACATTTGTATCCCTTATTGCATATATCTCCCGACAGTGTTGCATTTGTGAGCATAACTCTATCGAAATAAACTTCCTAACACTGATGATGTGTGCGTAGGACAGAACACTGTATTTTTTTCATCAACTTGTTGACAATGTCTCAGATAAGAATGAAATAAAACATTTTTTTAAAATGATTTTTTAATCAAAAACAAAATTTTGACCATTACAGTAGACCCTCTAGAGTTTGATATGAACGTGTGGACAGTGGTGGAAATATTAGGAAAACAATACACTTTATTCCTACTCATTCCAACTTGTTGATTATGACGCATTTGTGAGTATAACAAACACTTAATCACTTTATAAATCATGCTGTTGACAATAATGCAATTGTGTGTAGAGCAGGACACTTTATATTTTTTATACAAAAGCTGTTGGCTGTGATTGAATTGTGCGTATAATTGTAGTCTTTATCCGTTGTAATCAACTTATTGACAATGATGCACATGTGAATAAAATAAAACACGCTCCCCCTTTTAATGATTGTTTCACTAGTATGAAATCTTCATTACAGTACAGATTATACATTCTTAAATGCCAGTTTTGACACTCATGAAAAATAGGCATAACAGGACATATTTCATAAATTTGTTAACAATGATGCATATAGAAGAACAGTTTATTCCATTTTAAAACAACTTGTTAACATTGTTGACAATGAATATAAAATGACACGTTTAGTTTAGATATTAAATTTAAGTAATGATAACATTGTGAATTTAAATGAAGCCTTTGTCCCTATACCAATGTACTTGATGAAGATGATCCAAGTATGCGTATAACACTTTCTACCTTTTCACAGCAACTTGTTTTCGTTGAGGCAATTGTGATGATAACCTAACATGCCATCCCTTATATCATCAACTTACTGTCAATGAAGTAACTGTGTATATTAAAGAACACCTTACTCCTTTCTACGTCATCTTCTTTAAATTATTGCACCTGTGTAACATGACAATTTATGCTTGATAGAAAAACTTTTTGACAAGGACTGAATTGAGTGTCAAGCAGAAAATTTGATGTAACTATTCTTATTGCAGAGACCTTTGTCTCTTTTTTTTGGCCCCGTGGTGCACAACGATGCAGATGTGATATGACATAAACCTCGATAATCTTTCCAAAACGTGGTGACAGTGAAGCAATTGTGACTATAGAATAGTATTTTTTTGTTCCGGATAGCAAAATACTTTATTCATTTTTAGATGACCTTGTTAACATAGATGCAAATGTGCCCATCACAGTGTACTTTTTTTAGCAACTAGTCAATAATAGTAGCTTTGTGCACATATAAAAAACTTGATCCCTTTGTACATGAAGTTTTAGACACTAATTTATTTGTGACAAAGAACGTTTATCAGGTTTTACATGGACTTAGTGATAAACGATGCACCGGTGGGTACAACGTAACATGTCATCCCTTTTTTATCTCAGCTTGTTTTCCGTGATGAAGTTCTGCGTTTAATTAAACTATTTTGTAACTAGTACAAGTTTTAACATCGTCAATTTGCTGACATTGATCAATTGTGAAGATAAGAGAGCACTGTATTCTTTTCCGCATCAATGTTTTGAAAATCAAACTATGTTTTATATAACATAAAACTTCATCCATTCTTACATCAGCTTGTTAATAACAATGCAAGCTTGCGTATCACATACCACATTTATTATATCACCCTGTTGACAATCGTCTAAATGAAGTGGGATAAAACAGTTTATCCCATAGGCATAAACTTCTTGACAATGGTGGAATTCTTTAAATAAGAAAGTTCACTATCCCTTATGCACAAATCTGTTGAAAAAAAGCGTAATCGTGAGTACAGTGCAAAACTTTATAATTTATTGTTTTAGACATATTGTTGACATTATAGCAAGTGCATGTGTACCATTATATGATATCCTTTCTACGGTGTCATTTTTATAATGATAGCATCGTGCGTATAACAGAAAACGTTCTCCCTAATAGATGATATTGCTGAAAAACATGCCTTTGTGCGTATAAGAGACCACTATTATTTTTTCATCAACTTGCTGATAAATATATATATATATATATATATATATATACTGCATTTAAGAGTGTGCGATCATGGCATAACCATAACTTATACTCTTGAAAACTGTATCTCATTGTATCCCAAATAATCTCTCTCCCTCTCTCTCTGCCCATCTCTATCATCCTATCTCTGTCTCTGTCTCTCTGTCTGTCTCTCTCTCACTCTTTATCTCTGCCACTCTCTCTCTCTCTCTCTCTCTCTCTCTCTCTCTCTCTCTCTCTCTCTGCCTCAGTCCCTCTTTATTACTATTCGTTCCACGTTGAAAAAATATCTTCATTATTTATACTATCAGTATATTAATATCTGTATTAGACTATATTCAATTCTGTTTGTTTTTTATTTGTGTTATTCTGTATTCTGAGAGATCAGTTTCTTGTCTTGTCTAAAATTCATTGCAACTATGCAGCTATCAAACCAAAAAAATAAAAAATTAAAAAAATTAAAAAAAAACAAACAGGTCGTCGCCTGTCGGAATAGAAAATCTTTGACTATATTTTTAGATAGATATATAATGTGATCAATTTTTCATTGCAACCATTGATATTAAAGTTACTAGTGATTCAAGTTGTAGTCAACTCTGAAACTTATTTATATTGGTACTTATGTATTCAAATAATCACAAATGAGATAAATATATCCAAAATAGGTTTGATCATACTGCAATATAGAGCCACTGACATAATATATATAACGTTGTTTAAATATGGTAACAACATTTTAGGAAAGGATTTAATAGTTCATCAAAATGTTTATCTTCTCCACATAGGTCAAAAATGAAAAAAAAAGAAGCTCATCCTACTCGCTCAATTTGTAACAATGGTTTGTAATAACGTATTAGTCAAATACTACACTCACATCAAAACTGCTCTTTACTGATTGAACTTAAGAGTGAATTAATGGCTGAAAGCAAAGATGCGCCTACTATGACAAGGGTAGTTAAAGTATGCTTCAAAGTTTTTAAAATTACAATTACACATCACTAAAAAAAGTTACTTTAGTGAATTATTAAAATTTAATCTGTTTCATGATAACACACATCTTTGAAACTAATTACATCCTGATAATACTATGCAGATTTTCGAACCTACAACATGGTGAACTTGCGATTCAGTTCAAAAGAATGTAACAGGAGTAGTCACAGTGAAGTTGTTAACTAAGTCTTGTTTGTGATTTATAGGACCAAACGTCGAATACGACCAATTATTTCACAAACAAATCGATATATCATATAATGTGCAAGTTTGCATAATTAACTGTGTGATTTCTTCTTCGCGCGTCTTCAAAATCTGACTTTCTAGTCCTTCGGCTGTTTTCTTTGTAAATCTTTGACGTAAAATGAGGTATATCTGTTAATAAAAGCATCTCATCCCTACTCTGTGCCTGTGAAAAACCATCAAGTTAAATAGAAAGAAGATTTTCCACATTTTCATACTGAACCAAGCGGATGATAAAAAGATATAATTTATTCCTTTCCATACAACTCTTTATAATTGACACTAAGATTTGAAATGAGATAATGTCAGTGCAAAGCAATCAAGTTAATCAGGCAGAACTTTAGCTCACGATATCATTATTGTTAACAAGACGATAGAAAGACCAAAAAAGGATTATTGTTTAATCGCTAATTATTCTCCTTTCTTGACTCTCATATCAAGAACAAGATATCAACTACACACAGGTGCGGACATCGCACTCATGTACCAGTGCACATAATTGAAGGTAATCGTGTGAAAGTTTAGATCTAAATTGCATTGCTGTCAAAAAACTTGATGTAAACATTCTGATAGGGTGCTTTTGTACATTTACAATTGCATCCTTATACATTTATTTGACTGGTATTCAAGCAAATGAGTGTCTCGATTTTTTATTCATTTTCTATGATGCAGCTAGAGCACACAAAGTGAGTAATATATCTGTGCTTCAAATTTAAAACTCTAAGAATATGTACTGATTATTCCAAATAGGTCGACATAACAGAATGCTTCATCCAGTTTTAAATCAACTTTTTGAATCTGCTGACCAAAGTCTTTCCATGGTCTTGTTTACACGGATGATATATTAGCTACAGTTCGAATAAGATAACACGCTATCCCCCACGCATGAATCTGGTGACTAAAGTGCAATCGTGAGTATTGTACAAAACTATATAATGTTTTGTTATAGACAACTTGTTGACATTGCAGCAATTGTCTATATACACGCATATGTTGTTTTCCTTTCTACAGCGGCTTTTTTAATGATAGCATTGTGAGTATAGCACAAAACTTTGTCCCTTTTGGATGAAATTGCTGACAATCATGCACTTACGGGTATAATATAAAACATTTCTTTTTCATCAACTTGTTAATATTGATCAGTCGTCTGAGTTATATTTGACCTGAGCTGTCCTTAATTCATTTTTTAGTTATAAACATACTAATGGATGAAGTTAAGAACAGAAATGTTCTTTATTTGAGGATTTTTACGAACATATGCTTATTACTTAGGAGCAAGAAATAAGAATATTCGTTTCGCAAGCTTTTCGTACGTCATGTGTATGTATACTGCATTTGAGATGCTGGGAGTATGGTATAGCATAGCATACACTCTTAAATTAGGTTTAAATTAGATTTAATCTACCGCGATGTTGTGGGTGAAAATAGGTTCTTATCCATGCTTGTCCTATGAAGCGATTTTGCGCAGGGTGTGGTCGTCAACTAAGTAACAAAGCATATTGTATGTGATTAATGTTTTTTTTATTCTAAAAAGAAACAAACAAAGAATAACTTGCTTATTGAAAGTTTAAAAGATACTTTTACTAATATGACAATACCTGATAGTAGTTTATGTCGCTTAAAATTGAATAATTCCTGTCGCGTGAAACAAAAGTCTTGAAAGCAGACTCTGTTCTTCAAATTGAAATCTGTGTAACCGTTCTTTTAATTCAAAAATATAAACTTAATGTGTACTAAAACAGCAGTCTTTCTTTTGTACGGTGTGTTATGAGATCAAAGTAGCATAATTGTATGTTAATTCCTTTTTGGCAAAAGTTCCGCTAGCAAAGTCACCTTTGTCACTCATTTTATGGTAAAAGTACAGATCTAATATTTGTTTTCAGAGAAAACCATTATTTTTTTGCCGTAAAATGTACAAATGTGATAATATAACCTGACAGTTTCTTACTGTCTCAACATATCCCAATGTAAAGCAAAATATTTATTAAGGCAAAACATCGTTCTCACTTTTATCATTAACAGCCGACGCGTAGCAAAGAAGATAATCCGTGCTATTTTCAAGTGAGTTTTACAAACAAGAATATTTTGGATGATTTCATTCGTATGGTACTCGATCGGTGGCTGTATCATCGGGTTTATATTCTTATAATTCAAGAATGAGAATGTCGAACTGCATGTTAAACTTTGCAATGCTGCAAATGTAACATATGTCATGTATACTAATGCAAAGTGTGTGTGTATTAGCTTAAACAACTAGAAATATAGTAAATGCAAAAGCAAAAAACAGTATATCCTATGCAAGGATGTATTTGGTATCCACAGGCAAATATATCAAATCATTAGTTTCCATCAATGACTCTCCATAATATCATGAACTAGGCCTTTTCAATGGCAAAGTGGGTCTTACATTTTTCGCATTTTACCTTTACTTGGTACCATAGAGCCAAATCACATTTAAAAGATGTCATTAATAGCACACAAGCTTGAAACGATGATTATCCGGACGCATTGGGAACATTTATTTCTAATGTGTCATCCAATTGATATAATTTTTATCGAAACGTATAACTATAAACAGAAGTAACTGGACAACAAATTGATCATACAATCATACGTCTGTATATACATGTATATGAAATGAAATAAATATTAACCTGCTGACATGTTTAAGAACACGACAGAACGATGACACACGTGTGATGGACAGTCATTATATGCGTGGTCTGCTAATATGGATTTATTCCTATCACTGGTTAATTCACCGTTGATTGTTGCTCGACAGATTTTGAAGTAGGCTTGTATTACGGAACACCTTAGTTCGAACCACTGTAAGCCTTTAATTATGTTCTTTCAACAAGGTAACATTATTTATAATATCAGTCCATTTATAAATGTATTAGATGATGTTCCAGTGTGTTTGTTTATGATTTGTGTTATTCTCTTATCTGTTGGAACGTTATCGACAGATCAGTTTCTTTAATAGTCTCAAATACATTGCAATAATCAAACAATTGGGGTCAAAAAACATTAGTCCGTTCGAGCGAAAAATCGGTCGTGGGATTCTTGAAACTGGATGTTTGACTATATGTTTGAGATAAATCTCTAATGTGATCATTTTTGCATTTCAACATTGAGATCAAAGTTACTCTTTATTCGAATTGTGCTCAACTCTGTAATTGATTTATATTGGGGACATCGCAATCATATACCAGTGGAACAAATTCAGATGTGTCGGGTGCACGTTTATATCTAATTTGCAGTGTTGTAGAACACTTGATGTAAACATTCTGATAAGTTACTCTGTTATGCTCACAATTTCATCATTATAAATGGAGTGATTGGTATTAAAGCAAATGATGATCACGGTGTCTATTTCGTTTTCAATATTTTTGCGAGTACATAAAAAAAGAACGAATTAATCGACAGTAGGTGCTTCAAATGTATAACTGTATAAATATTTACTTATCACTTCCCAGAGTTTGAATTACCTCGCAATACATACTTTACGAGAACCATAATTGTTAACAATTGCAGAGTAAAGTATTGCCAAAATACATTTATATGATTGGATTGAATTATTTGTACATCAACTTTTTGGGGTCCAAAGCTCCAAAGCAGTTACTAAACATTGTTTCAATCTCGGGAAATAACGACTGTTAAAGATTCGCATGCATTGACATTTTCAATGTAATACTTAAGGGTGTCCGAGCACAAATAAACTTACATCAATTTATGTAACGTATATGAACCATTAAACGAGTATTTGGGTACAATCATTGTATTATCATTGGCATTGTTTGTCTTTCCTTTTTCCAAAGGCAAATGATTTAATTAAGCACTTATGTTTCAATTTGATTGATCATTATTGCCTTACATGATACAACTCAGTGTAAGTTGTACATCTCAAAGATGTCGGTAATACCCTTTTACTTTAGATAATTCTTTATAAGTTATATTTTGAAGATATGATGCATTTTATCGAGAGTTTACATCTTTATGAAAGGAGAACATAGTTGATGACGGAAAATAATTGTAATGTGACTTATACCAAACCGATATTAGGGCGCTTAGCATTGCATAGAAATATACAATAAAAAGATAGATACAATTATCATGTTTGACAATGAGAAGTCCTTAATTAAGTAGTATATAAATGTAATATGGAGCAGAATAATCAATATCCGTGATTTTCTCATTTACTCGGGCCCGATTGGTTTAAAGCGCTCGATTTTACAGATCACTCACACATCTCACCTGTGTTCACGTGTGTTCATTGCTCGACTTGGCGAACTTGGGTATGTGAGAAAGTTTGCCAGTAGCTTCCCGTGGGTTGGTGGTTGTTCCCGGGGTTTTCATGGAGTCTTCTTTCACCAACTACACCGGCAGCTGTGTACAGCCTATCGTGTACTGAAATAATGCCGTTAAACCCAAAAAACCAACTAAATCGACTATTTAACTCCTGATTAAAGAGGTTAATTCATAGGCAAAAAGAAGCATTTTTTACTTCCAAAACAAATGGCAAATCCGATTGTCTTCGGTGTCCAAGTTGAACTGTCGTTTTTTATGTAAATGTTTGTCTCAATACTCTCCTACAAATACTTCAATTTCCGGTCTGTATCTGCCGGTCTATGTGATATTATGTACACGATAACTTAGAATTTGTATTTTTTGTCTTACTGCTTAGAATATTCGGAGAGACAAACAAATCACATACAAAATATTAATAACGTTCTTTGAGACTTAAATCTGATGCAACAACAGATTTTAGGAGCAATTTGTATAGTGATATTTTGAAGAGACGACAAAAGTAGTATATACTTATCAACTTTGTTTATTATGTGTCTGTACTGAAGCTTAGCTGTACAGTTTGGTTAGGTTGTCTCCGGAATGGTTAGCTCCATGGTACACTGTATCTTAGAAAGCACCAATTAAAGTACAGTACAATGTGATGCGATTAGTGACAAATGAAAAGACATCATATGCCATACTTATCAGAAATTAAACGTCATTGATTTATTATTTTTTTTTTGGGGGGGGGAGTGTTTGTTTTGTTTGTTGTTTTGCGCTAGGTAGAATCTATTTTTTCAAGCAGGTCGTAATATAATTTATAAACACCAAATTTACGAAATAATATCAATAGTGTAGACATATGCAGTTCTTGGTTACATTCATGGGTTTTTAAAACATTGTAAGTATAACTGTGTTCGATTATGTTTGAATGTGTTTGCTTATGATTTATATTAAACCGTTCTATATTTGTGTCGTGATCGACACATTACTTTATTTCATAGACACGTGTACATTGTAATAACCTAACAATTCGGGAGTAAGATAGTAGTCGGTTTGAAAAATAAAACAGGTCATATACTTCCGGATAATGACTGTTTGGCGTTTTTTTTTTAATGATATTAACTATGAAGATTTTTACATTTCCACACTGAGATAAACGTTACCTGTTATTCAAATTGGAAGCAACTCAGAATTATTTTAGTGGGTGTTATGTATTGAAATATTGAGAAAAAAATGAAAAACATGTAACATATATTTGTTAGATTTATGCTACTATATAGAACCACTGACACGTAAACCCATGATATATATATATATATATATATATATATATATATATATATATATATATATATATTACGTTGTTTAAATAGGGCAACCGCAACTTGCAGAAAAAAGCATTGAACGGTTCCTAAAATTGTAAGTGTTATCTTCATAGGTCAATCATGAAAAAAGCTGTTATTGTGTGGCTATAGTTTTGTTATAAAATGTTTGTTAATGACTACACTCACCTCAAAAAATTGATCACATATTGAAACAAACGATTCAAGCAATGATTGGAAGGAAGGATGCATAGACGATGGCAAGGCCAGCTAAAATAACGTATAAGACTATCTAACAAAAAGAGGCATTACAACATGTACAAGGATACTGAAACGGCATCAAAGATAATAAAAAAAACTATCTGAAATATTAAGAGTTGAGTAAATACTTTAGTGAGTTATTTAAATTTAATAAACTACATTTTACCGAAAATGTTTAAAACTAGCTTCGAATAGAATCCCACAAATACGGATAATACCATAATGTGATATCAGCCTATCTTTTCCAAAATCCATACAATTTTTCCAACCTAAAACATGATGAACGTTCGATAAAATTCGAAAAAAAGAACTCTAGATTAGTCACAGAGAACACAGAGAGGTTGTAAAATAGTTATATTAATTGGGTTTGTGAAAATAAACATTATTACTTCCGTCAATTTCACAAAACAAATCAAGATATAAATGCGTGTGGAAGTTTCCATAGTTAAAGAATGTTATTTCTTCCTCATGCGTCTTTAAAAGTAGACTTTACAATCCGTCAGCCGTTTTCTGCAATACTCAAATGTAAAATGAGGTAAATTTGCCAGTAAAAGCATGTAATTCCTACGTTGTATCAGTAAAAAAAGTCATCACATGAATTAGAAAGAAGCCTTTATACGTTATCATACTTAAAAACATTTTGATGGTAAACATAGCTAATATATTCATTTCCAAACGACTCATTTTCATTGACACTAAGATTTAAATGAACCATTTGCACTGCGCGCGTGTCCATCGATACCACATGTCAGTGGAAGGCACTCGAATTACAAAGACAAAAGAGTATTTCACAACTGCATCACTGTCAACAAGACCGTGGAACAACCGGATAAGGGGTTATTGTATCTGCTAAGTATTCTGCTTGCTTGACTCGCAGATCCAGAACGAGATCTGGGTAGCGCACAAGTGCGGCTATTCATATAATGCACCGGTGCAAAAAAATCAAGTTCATCGGGTTAAAGTTTAGATTTGAATTGCTTAGTTGTCAAAAAAGTTGATGTAACGAATCTAATAAAGTGTTCATTTATATTTACTATTGCATTCTAATTAATGCACACATCGTTGTTAAAGCAAATGACCTTCTCCTTTTTGTTTCCTTTATAAGGGCGTGGCGAGTAAGTAAAGTAGACGGAGGAATAAGTCGGTACATCAGTCGACATCGACCTATCTCGCAAAACACACTTTACAAGATTCAAGATGGTTAGAAATTGCGTATATCAAAGCCAATATATCTGTAGAGTCTTTTCGGTTCAATATAATTGTAAATAAGTCTTTGTACATGAACTTTGTTACTGAAATGTTCCTAAGCTGTTTGTAAACAGTGAGTATACTGGAAAAGAATGAGTATTAAAGATCCGCATACTCTTACATTTTCCAAATTATATATATGGTTTTCCATTCTTAATTTAATGATAAAACAAGCTTAAATCAAATTAAATAATATATATAAATCATTAAGAGAGTATTTATTTAAAATAATTATATTCATTGCTGTTGTTTGTGTTTTTTGTTGTCCTCCAGCAATTGCTCGAAATACTCATATCATATAGATTAATCTTTATTGCTCAATAGTGTCCTACAATATATAGCTGATGCTACTAATTGTAAAATAGTTGATGACGGAAAATTATTGCATACTTTTATTGCATTGCATTAGAAACTCCGTAATGAGACTTACAGCAAATCGATAATAGCGCCCTTAGCAACGTATAGAAAAGCACAACAAGGAATGTAGCAGAATGACCATTATGTATGGTTTTCTCTTTCAATCCCAATACCAAACAAAAAAGTCCCCCCCCACACACAAAAATAAATCCGAACCAAAAACATTGTGGTAATTCATCAGTAAAAACGAACGTAAACACCACCACAACAAGTGTGAAATCATATTATCTTTCGTGACCCAGCTGAAACGGAACGAACTGACAGTTTTTAATGCTGTTATATACACAAAATATCCGCTGAAAAATTGCGTTTGAACCACATCGATTACATAACTCCTACCCAAAAAGTGCATGTCCTTTGTCTCTATTTCCTATAATATTTCAACAAACAAAGCCACAACAATAAACACTTTGTAAAGCGTATACGTCGGTTAAAGCCTTAACTAAAGTGTTCTTTAATCGCCGCAAATACATCGTTTGCAACAAGTTGCTGAAATAAAGGATGACATATTCTGTTATGATCACAATTATCTGAATGTAAACAAGTTGTTATGAAAAGGAAGAGAGTGTTCCTGTATATGTAGAAATGTATCATTTTCAACAAGAGCATGCTTATAGGGACAAAGTTTTCATTTATACTCAAAATAATATAATTACATAAACCTGATGTATAAGTAGATGGTTATACGCACTGTCATCATTGTCAGCAAGTTGATGAAGGATGGGAAAATTGTTCTGTTATTCTCAAACTTTCATCGTTCTCAACAAATTTATGCCAAACTTGAATAAAGTGTTTTCTTAGTAAGAACAGTTGCGTTGTTCCACACAGATTCTTGTAGATAGGGATAGAGCTTTCTGTTGTCAAATGGTCTCTTAAAGTCAAATATATACATATCAAAAGTTGGTGAAACAATAATAAAGTGTTGAATAATAGGCAAAACTGCACTATTGTCAATAAGTTATTGTGACAAGGGGCACTGTTTTATGTTATATTCACAATGCTCTCATTATAAAAGGTTGCTTAAAACTAAACTGTATCAAGTTTTGTAGTATACTATCAACTGCACCTTTGTCAACAGATTAATGCACGATCGATAGTGTCTTATGTTGTACTTAGAATGCCATCATTATCAATAATTTTGTGTTCAATGGGACTAAATGTTCCCTTGCGCTCGCAAGAATATGATTGTCAACAGGATGATATATCAATGAAGTATGTGTTCTGTTATATACACACTTGTATTGTTATTAACAAGGTGATGTAAGAATGGATGAAATATTTTGTTATACGTTTTTTGAGTATAACGTAACACATTGTCTTCTTTAAATCAGCTTGCTGACACACATGTAATTGAGAGTCTAGTATATCTTGTTTTCCTTTTGTTAAATCAAGTTTAGGATAATGATGCAACTGTGAGTACAACACAACACTCGCTCCCTTCTTATATTATCGTGTTAACAGTGATGTCATTGTCGACATAATAGAACACTGGCAATTAAGGGATGGTGAATATAACAAAACACATTTTGCTTTCTCTCAGCAACTCTTTGGTAAGGACAGATTTGTGTGTATGAAAAAGCACTTGATTCCTTTTTATTTGAACTTATTGACAATGGCGCACTTTTGAGTATACTGTTACTTTTTATATTATCGTGTTTACAATGATGCAATTGTCAGTATAACATACCAGTTCAAACCATTTGCATCCACTAGTTGACAATGACGCAGTTGTGATTATAATATACCACCCTATTCCTGTTTGCATCAACTTGTTTGTACTGTTGGAATTGTGAGTCAGGCAAAACACTTTATCATGTTTTGTACAACTTTCGGAAAATGATGCAAACGTGCATACAAAGGAATATCGGACCACATGCTACATGATCTTGTTGATATTTATGGAATTACGCCGATGACGGGGACATATTTTCTACATTTTTACATACATTTCTTAAGAATGATTAAAGTTTTAATATAAGAAAATAATTTTGTTATGTTTATATAAGATTATGGACAGTGACACAACTTTGGGTATACCATAGCACTTTGAGAGTTGTTATATCAGCTTTTCGACAGTGATGTAATGTCGCCGAGAACATAACGCTTTATATCATTTTGTGTCAATGTGTTGATATTAACTTGATTGTGGGTATAACATAACACTATAGACATACACTTATACATAGACATATTTTATTTAAGGTCGGAATTGCATTACACAATAGGAAACAAATCTCGTTGGAGCTATTTTACCGACTATAAGCAATGATAAAACAATTTAATTCAACCAGCATACACACAATACTTACAATCACAACTTTTTTGTGAGTGTGCACAATTATAATTCTGACCTAAACTGCATTCCTTTAAAGCAATTTATAATTCATATTTTTATAATCAATGCAAGAACTTTTTTTTACATGAAAATATTATACTCTCTATGTAATCATATGCAGTGTTCAAATGTACACCAGTAATGGCTGGCTGATACACACGTTCGATATTCCCCTCCCCGCAATTTTGTTAATACTTTCTTATGTCAAATAGTTAGCAGTATTGGAATTGTGAGTATGAGAGAACACCGTATTTCATTTAAACAAATTCAGAATGATGCATTATTACGTGTAACAAATCTCCTGATACTGACTTGCATCAATTTGTTCAGATGAATCAGATTGTGAAAGTACGATAAAACATTTCGCTTTTATCATCAACATGTCGAACATGATGCATCTATATCAATTTAACTGATCACTCTATTCTATTACTCTTTATTGCAATTACGAGTGCAACGTGAACCAGTATATCTTTTTTCATCATGTTACTGACATTGATGCAAGTGCGCAGATAACAGAACAGTTTATCTATCTTTCAATAATCTTGTTTACGACGATGATAGTGTAAGTATGCAATACAACTTAATCACTTTTCTCCATCAACTTGATGATAGTTATTCAGTTGTTGTAAGATGACACTTCTTCACTTTTTAAATCAACATATTGAGGAGGATGCGTATGTGAGCATAATTTCACACCGTATGTTATGTTATATGAACTAGCACACAATCATGCAGTTGTGAGTATAACATTAGACTTAATCTTTTTATACATCAACATCATGACAATTATGCAATTGTGAGAACAATGGAAAACGTGTTTTACATCAATGTGTTCTGGCTTGTAAATATAGCAAACACTTTAATCTTTTTATACTAACTTGTTGATAATGATGGAGTCATGTGTGTAACAGAACATGCCACAACTTTTCAACTATATATAGCTTAGAATAATCCAATTGTTCGTATAACGGAGCATATTTACCTTTGTTCAGTCAGTTTGTTGACAATCATACAATTAAAATTATAAGAACATGTTGTTATCCTTTTCAAAGCAACTTTTTCAATGATGGAATTGTGCGTAAAACAACATATAATCCTGTTTTCAAGAAAATGTTGACAATATTGCAATTGTTCCTCAATCTTAAATCCTCCTCCCATATTACCTAAACGTATTGGCAATGATGTTATTATGCGTACAAGAAACCACTTTAACCATTTATACATCAATCTGTCGTCGATGATGTATCTAAGTTTATAAAAGAAGAAAGTTATAACTATTGGCAAGGATGCAATTGTGAGAAACACAGATCATTATAACATTTTTCCACTAAGTCCGTGTGAGTGATACAGTTGTGTGGATAGGATATAATTATTCTTGTTGGCATCACCATGTTGCAAGTATAACATAATCCGGGACGCGATTCGGCCTATAACACTTTATAATTACTGTGTCCACTTCTTGAAAGTAATGACATCGTGAGCATGATATACCACTATCCATTTTTCTTCCACTTTGTTGACACTGTTGTAGTAGGAAGTACACCATGACATGTTACCCATTCTTACCTCAGCTTGATGAATATGAGACATTGCGTGTATAAAAGAGCACTTTTCCATTGCACATGTAATTATTGACGATGATGCAGCTTTGACTACATTAGAACGCATTTTGGTTCTTGTTATATTAACCTCTCGACAAAGATGCATATGTGCGTATTGCAAAACACATCATTCGTTTTCCTAATAGTGGGTGCAATTCTGAATATAAGAGCACACTTTATTCTTGTCTCCATCAAAATGCTGACAGTGATGCAACTCTGGGTATACCACAAAACTTTGTCACTTTTAAATCATATTGTTGACAAAGAAGCAATAGTGTGTATAACAGAACATTGTGCAACAAAGACGCTTTATTTCTTGTCACATCAACATCATGACAATAATATTTTTGTTCGCAATGATGACGTTCGCTATATATATATATATATATATATATATATATATATATATATATATATATATATCCGACAGCTCCTATTAATTGAAGAGTTCAATAAGTCCATCTATAGTGATCTCAACATCTATCTTGATGAGAAAAAAGTAGAAACTATGGAAAATGCTGCTCGCATAGATGATGATTATTCTTGAAATCACAACGTTTAATTTGTCAATAAGTCTTCCTCTCAGCAGATTTATGGTAAAATAAATCATTACACTCTACTACGAGTACTTCAAAATTTCAATCCGGTACGATTTTTAAAAATCAAACATTTGATATGACTGCTCAAAAGTAATTGCATCTATACTCACCAATACATCACTGTCAGCAAATTGGCGTCAGGAGACATACACATTCTAGTGATACTCAGAATCGAATGGCCATCAACACGTTGATGTCAAAATGTATAAGGAGTTTCAATAAAGCCACAATTGCTTCGTTGGAAACACGACTGTACATAAAAGAATAGAGTCCTTTCTAACACTGACAATCACATTATTGTCAAGACAATGATTTGAAAAGGATAATATCCTATGGTGTACTTATTTTGTACCATTCTCACTACCTTGAGCTAAAGAGGGATGAAGTATTTTTGCTACATTCACAATTGCATCATTGTGAATACGGTCATGTAAGCAGACATAAAGTGTTCGGTTACGGACACAATTGCACTTTCTCAAGAAGTTGACAAGGTATCATATAATGTTTCTGATTGGATCATTCTGTACAAACTGTTGTAAACAAGAATACCACATTACCTACACGAGATGGCAACATGGAAACAAGTGTTATGGTCTGCTCACAATTGCATTATTGCCAACAAGTTCGTGTCAGAAGGTGCAACATGTGCAAGGCTTAGAAATTATCAGGATAACATGACACTAGTTGTTTTTAGAGCAACTTGTTGACAATGATGCAATTATTTTATGTCAGAAGACCATATCTCTTTTCATATCCACAGCCTTAAAGTAAGGCACCTGTGGGGAAAAGACAAACATTCCTCACGATTTGCATCAACTTATTTCCAATGAATCCTTAGTGCCCATTACAGAACAATTAAAACATTTTGAACTCAAATTCTAGAAAGGTATGCAAATGATGAAATCGTCATGATATGGTGTTGTGTTAAACAAGATGATACAAACAGGTATAATGTGTCATGTTACATACCCAACTGGAATAATGTCATCAAGTTGTTGTTAACAGAGATAGAGTGTTGCATTCCTCCAACCAATAAATCACCGTCAGCAAATTGGCGTCAGGGGAAATACACATTCTAGTGATTCTCATAATAGAATGACCGTCAACACGTTGATGTCAAAATGTATAAGGAGTATCAATAAAGTCACAATTGCTTCGTTGGAAACACGTCTGTTCAAAAAAGAATAAAGTGCTTTCTAACACTGACAATGACATTATTGTCAAGACAATGATTTGAAAAGGATAATATCATACGGTGTACTTATTTTGTACCATCCTCACTACCTTGAGCTAAAGAGGGATGAAGTATTTTTGCTACATTCACAATTGCATCATTGTTAATACGGTCATGTAAGCAGACATAAAGAATTCGGTTACAGACACAATTGTATTTTCTCAATAAGCTGACAAGGTATCATAGAATGTTTCTGATTGGATCATTCTGTACAAACTGTTGTAAACCGTATAAAGAATACCACATTACCTACACGAAGTTGCAACATGAAAACATGTGTTATGGACTGCTCACAATTGCATTATGGCAAACAAGATCGTGTCAGAAGGTGCATCATGTGCAAGGTTTAGAAATTATCAGGATAACGTGACACTAGTTGATTTTAGAGCAACTTGTTGACAATGATGCAATTATTTTATGTCAGAAGACCATATCCCCTTTCACATCCACAGCCTTAAAGTAAGGCACCTTTTGGGAAAAGACAAACATTCCTCACGATTTGCATCAACTTATCTCCAATGATGCCTTAGAGCGCATAACAGAGTGATTCCTACATTTTGACCTCAAATTCTACAATAGTATGCAAATGATGAAATCATCATTGTATGCTTTTGTGTTGAACAAGTTGATACAAACCGGTATAATGTGTCATGTTACATACCCAACTGGAATACTGTCATCAAGTTGTTTTGAAGAGAGATAGAGTGTTTCATTCTACTCACCAATACATCACTGTGTGCAAATTGGCGTCAGGAGACATACACATTCTAGTGATACTCAGAATTGAATGACCGTCAACACGTTGATGTCAAAATGTATAAGTTGTTTCAATAAAGTCACTATTGCCATCTCGTGTAGGTAATGTGGTATTCTTTATACCTGTTTACAACGGTTTGTACAAAATGATCCAATCAGAAACATTTTATGATACCTTGTCATCTTCTTGAAAAAGTGCAATTTTGACTAAAACTTTACACTTTATGTCTGTTTACATGACCGTACTTACAATGATGCAATTCTGAATGAATATAGTGAAAGACTTCATCCCTCTTTATCTCAAGGTAGTGATAATTAATAAATACACCATTGAATTTTATCCTTTTCAAATCATTGTCTTGACAATAATGTCATTGCATGTGTCAGAAAGCACTTTATCCTTTTCTGTACAGACGAGTTTCCAACGATGCAATTGTGACTTTATTGAAACACCTTATACATTTTGACATCAACGTGTTGACAGTCATGCTATTCTGAATATCACTAGAATGTGTATGTCTCTTGACGCCAATTTGCACACAGTGATGTATTGGTGAGTAGGATGCAACACTCTATCTATCTTAAGAACAACTTGATGACAGTATTCCAATTGGGCATGAAACATGACACATTATACCGGTTTGTATCATCTTGTTCAACACAACACCTTATCATGACGATTACATCATTTGCATACTTTTCAAGAATTTGAGGTCAAAATGTATGAAGGGCTCTGTTATGCGCACTAGTGAGTCATTATAAACAAGTTGATGCAAATCGTAAGGAATGTTTGTCTTTTCCAAACAGGTGACTTATTTTAAGGCTGTGGATGTGAAACGAGATATGTTCGTCTGTCATAAAATAATTGCATCATTGCCAACAAGTTGCTCTCAGATCAAAAAGTTTCACGTTATCCTGATAATTTCTAAACCTTGCACATGTTGCACCTACTGACACGAACTTGTTGGCAATAATGCAATTGTGAGCAGACCATAACACCTGTTTCCATGTTGCAACCTCGTGTAGGTAATGTGGTATTCTTTATACCTGTTTCCACCAGTTTATACAGAATGATCCAATCAGAAACATTGTATGACACCTTGTCAGCTTATTTAAAAAGTGCAATTGTGTCTAAAACTTTACACTTTATGTCTGTTTACATGACCGTATTTACAATGATGCAATTGTGAATGAATGTAGCAAAAGACTTCATCCCTCGTTAGCTCAAGGTAGTGAGAATTCTACAAAATAAATACACCATTGGATCTTATCCTTTTAAGCCATTGTCTTGATTAAACTATCATTCTATGTGTCAGAAAGCACTTTATCCTTTTCTGTACGGACGTGTTTCCAACGAAGCAATTGTGACTTTATTGAAACACCTTATACATTTTGACATCAACGTGTTGACATTCATGCAATTCTAAAGATAACTGGAATATGAATGTCTCCTGACACCAATTGGCTGACAGTGATGTATTGGTGAGCAGAATGCAACACTCTATCTATCTTAACTTCAACTTGATGACAGTATTCCAATTTGGCATGTAACATGACACATTATACCGGTTTGTGTCATCTTGTTCAAGACAACACCTTATCATGACGATTACATCATTTGCATTCTTTTCAAGAATTTGAGGTCAAAATGTATGAAGGGTTCTGTTATGCGCACTAATGCGTCATTATAATCAAGTTGATGCAAATATTAAGGAATGTTTGTCTTTTCCACACAGGTGACTTACTTTAAGGCTTTGGATGTGAAAAGAGATATGTTCCTCTGACATCAAATAATTGCATCATTGCCAACAAGTTGCTCTAAAAACAAAAAGTGTCACGTTATCCTGATAATTTCTAAGCTTTGCACATGTTGCAGTTACTGACACGAACTTGTTGGCAATAATGCAATTGTGAGCAGACCATAACACCTGTTTCCATGTTGCAACCTCGTGTAGGTAATGTGGTATTCTTTATACCTGTTTACAGCAGTTTGTACAGAATGATCCATTAAAAAACATTGTATGATACCTTGTCAGCTTCTTGAAAAAGTGCAATTGTGACTAAACCTTTACACTTTATGTCTGTTTACATGACCGTATTCACAATGATGCAATTGTGAATGAATGTAGCAAAAGACTTCATCCCTCTTTAGCTCAAGGTAGTGAGAATTCTACAAAATAAATACACCATTGGATCTTATCCTTTTCAGGCCATTGTCTTGACAAAGCCATTATTCTATGTGTCAGAAAGGGCTTTATCCTTTTCTGCACAGACGCGTTTCCAACGAAGCAATTTTGACTTTATTGAAACACCTTATACATTTTGACATCAGCGTGTTGACAGTCATGCAATTCTGAATATCAGTAGAATGTATATGTCTCCTGACGCCAATTTGCTGACAGTGATGTACTAGTGATTAGATTGCAACACTCTATCTATCTTAACAACAGCTTGATGAGAGTATTCCAATTGGGCATGGAACATGACACATTATACCGGTTTGTATTATCTTGTTCAACACAACACCTTATCATGACGATTACATCATTTGCATACTTTTCAAGAATTTGAGGTCAAAATGGTTGGAGGGCTCTGTTATGCGCACTAATGCGTCATTATAAACAAGTTGATGCAAATCGTAAGGAATGTTTGTCTTTTCCAAACTGGTGACTTACTTTAAGGCCGCGAATGTGAAAAGAGATATATTCCTCTGAGATAAAATAATTGCATCATTGCCAACAAGTTGCTCTAAAAACAAATAGTGTCACGTTATCCTGATAATTTCTAAACCTTGCACATGTTACACCTACTGACACGAACTTGTTGGCAATAATGCAATTGTGAGCAGACCATAACATCTGTTTCCATCTTGCAACCTCGTGTGGGTAATGTGGTATTCTTTATACCTGTTTACAACAGTTTGTACAGAATGATCCAATCAGAAACATTTTATGATACCTTGTCATCTTCTTGAAAAAGTGCAATTTTGACTAAAACTTTACACTTTATGTCTGTTTACATGACCGTATTTACAATGATGCAATTCTGAATGAATATAGTGAAAGACTTCATCCCTCTTTATCTCAAGGTAGTGATAATTAATAAATACACCATTGAATTTTATCCTTTTCAAATCATTGTCTTGACAATAATGTCATTGCATGTGTCAGAAAGCACTTTATCCTTTTCTGTACAAACGTGTTTCCAACGATGCAATTGTGACTTTATTGAAACACCTTATACATTTTGACATCAACGTGTTGACAGTCATGCTATTCTGAATATCACTAGAATGTGTATGTCTCATGACGCCAATTTGCACACAGTGATGTATTATCGAGTAGAATGCAACACTCTATCTATCTTAAGAACAACTTGATGACAGTATTCCAATTGGGCATGAAACATGACACATTATACCGGTTTGTATCATCTTGTTCAACACAACACCTTATCTTGACGATTACATCATTTGCATACTTTTCAAGAATTTGAGGTCAAAATGTATTAAGGGCTCTTTTTGCGGACTAATGCGTCATTATAAACAAGTTGATGCAAATCGTAAGGAATGTTTGTCTTTTATAAAACAGGTGACTTACTTTAAGGCTGTGGATGTGAAAGGAGATATGTTCCTCTCACTTAAAATTATTGCATCATTCCCAACAAGTTGCTCTAAAAACAAATAGTTTCACGTTATCCTGATAATTTCTAAGCTTTGCACATGTTGCACCTACTGACACGAACTTGTTGGTAATAATGCAATTGTGAGCAGACCATAACACCTGTTTCCATGTTGCAACCTCGTGTAGGTAATGTGGTATTCTTTATACCAGTTTACACCAGTTTGTACAGAATGATCCAATCAGAAACATTGTATGACATTTTGTCAGCTTATTGAAAAAGTGCAATTGTGACTAAAACTTTACACTTTATATCTGTTTACATGACCGTATTTACAATGATGCAATTGTGAATGAATGTAGCAAAAGACTTCATCCCTCGTTAGCTCAAGGTAGTGAGAATTCTACAAAATAAATACACCATTGTATCTTATCCTTTTAAGCCATTGTCTTGATTAAACTATCATTCTATGTGTCAGAAAGCACTTTATCCTTTTCTGTACGGACGTGTTTCCAACGAAGCAATTGTGACTTTATTGAAACACCTTATACATTTTGACATCAACGTGTTGACATTCATGCAATTCTAAAGATAACTGGAATATGAATGTCTCCTGACGCCAATTGGCTGACAGTGATGTATCGGTGAGTAGAATGCAACACTCTATCTAACTTAACAACAACTTGATGACAGTATTCCAATTTGGCATGTAACATGACACATTATACCGGTTTGTGTCATCTTGTTCAAGACAACACCTTATCATGACGATTACATCATTTGCATTCTTTTCAAGAATTTGAGGTCAAAATGTATGAAGGGTTCTGTTATGCGCACTAATGCGTCATTATAATCAAGTTGATGCAAATATTAAGGAATGTTTGTCTTTTCCACACAGGTGACTTACTTTAAGGCTTTGGATGTGAAAAGAGATATGTTCCTCTGACATCAAATAATTGCATCATTGCCAAAAAGTTGCTCTAAAAACAAAAAGTGTCACGTTATCATGATAATTTCTAAGCTTTGCACATGTTGTAGTTACTGACACGAACTTGTTGGCAATAATGCAATTGTGAGCCGACCATAACACCTGTTTCCATGTTGCAACCTCGTGTAGGTAATGTGGTATTCTTTATACCTGTTTACAGCAGTTTGTACAGAATGATCCATTAAAAAACATTGTATGATACCTTGTCAGCTTCTTGAAAAAGTGCAATTGTGACTAAACCTTTACACTTTATGTCTGTTTACATGACCGTATTCACAATGATGCAATTGTGAATGAATGTAGCAAAAGACTTCATCCCTCTTTAGCTCAAGGTAGTGAGAATTCTACAAAATAAATACACCATTGGATCTTATCCTTTTCAGGCCATTGTCTTGACAAAGCCATTATTCTATGTGTCAGAAAGGGCTTTATCCTTTTCTGCACAGACGCGTTTCCAACGAAGCAATTTTGACTTTATTGAAACACCTTATACATTTTGACATCAGCGTGTTGACAGTCATGCAATTCTGAATATCAGTAGAATGTATATGTCTCCTGACGCCAATTTGCTGACAGTGATGTACTAGTGATTAGATTGCAACACTCTATCTATCTTAACAACAGCTTGATGACAGTATTCCAATTGGGCATGGAACATGACACATTATACCGGTTTGTATTATCTTGTTCAACACAACACCTTATCATGACGATTACATCATTTGCATACTTTTCAAGAATTTGAGGTCAAAATGGTTGGAGGGCTCTGTTATGCGCACTAATGCGTCATTATAAACAAGTTGATGCAAATCGTAAGGAATGTTTGTCTTTTCCAAACTGGTGACTTACTTTAAGGCCGCGAATGTGAAAAGAGATATATTCCTCTGAGATAAAATAATTGCATCATTGCCAACAAGTTGCTCTAAAAACAAATAGTGTCACGTTATCCTGATAATTTCTAAACCTTGCACATGTTACACCTACTGACACGAACTTGTTGGCAATAATGCAATTGTGAGCAGACCATAACATCTGTTTCCATCTTGCAACCTCGTGTGGGTAATGTGGTATTCTTTATACCTGTTTACAACAGTTTGTACAGAATGATCCAATCAGAAACATTTTATGATACCTTGTCATCTTCTTGAAAAAGTGCAATTTTGACTAAAACTTTACACTTTATGTCTGTTTACATGACCGTATTTACAATGATGCAATTCTGAATGAATATAGTGAAAGACTTCATCCCTCTTTATCTCAAGGTAGTGATAATTAATAAATACACCATTGAATTTTATCCTTTTCAAATCATTGTCTTGACAATAATGTCATTGCATGTGTCAGAAAGCACTTTATCCTTTTCTGTACAAACGTGTTTCCAACGATGCAATTGTGACTTTATTGAAACACCTTATACATTTTGACATCAACGTGTTGACAGTCATGCTATTCTGAATATCACTAGAATGTGTATGTCTCATGACGCCAATTTGCACACAGTGATGTATTATCGAGTAGAATGCAACACTCTATCTATCTTAAGAACAACTTGATGACAGTATTCCAATTGGGCATGAAACATGACACATTATACCGGTTTGTATCATCTTGTTCAACACAACACCTTATCTTGACGATTACATCATTTGCATACTTTTCAAGAATTTGAGGTCAAAATGTATTAAGGGCTCTTTTTGCGGACTAATGCGTCATTATAAACAAGTTGATGCAAATCGTAAGGAATGTTTGTCTTTTATAAAACAGGTGACTTACTTTAAGGCTGTGGATGTGAAAGGAGATATGTTCCTCTCACTTAAAATTATTGCATCATTCCCAACAAGTTGCTCTAAAAACAAATAGTTTCACGTTATCCTGATAATTTCTAAGCTTTGCACATGTTGCACCTACTGACACGAACTTGTTGGTAATAATGCAATTGTGAGCAGACCATAACACCTGTTTCCATGTTGCAACCTCGTGTAGGTAATGTGGTATTCTTTATACCTATTTACACCAGTTTGTACAGAATGATCCAATCAGAAACATTGTATGACATTTTGTCAGCTTATTGAAAAAGTGCAATTGTGACTAAAACTTTACACTTTATGTCTCTTTACATGACCGTATTTACAATGATGCAATTGTGAATGAATGTAGCAAAAGACTTCATCCCTCGTTAGCTCAAGGTAGTGAGAATTCTACAAAATAAATACACCATTGTATCTTATCCTTTTAAGCCATTGTCTTGATTAAACTATCATTCTATGTGTCAGAAAGCACTTTATCCTTTTCTGTACGGACGTGTTTCCAACGAAGCAATTGTGACTTTATTGAAACACCTTATACATTTTGACATCAACGTGTTGACATTCATGCAATTCTAAAGATAACTGGAATATGAATGTCTCCTGACGCCAATTGGCTGACAGTGATGTATCGGTGAGTAGAATGCAACACTCTATCTAACTTAACAACAACTTGATGACAGTATTCCAATTTGGCATGTAACATGACACATTATACCGGTTTGTGTCATCTTGTTCAAGACAACACCTTATCATGACGATTACATCATTTGCATTCTTTTCAAGAATTTGAGGTCAAAATGTATGAAGGGTTCTGTTATGCGCACTAATGCGTCATTATAATCAAGTTGATGCAAATATTAAGGAATGTTTGTCTTTTCCACACAGGTGACTTACTTTAAGGCTTTGGATGTGAAAAGAGATATGTTCCTCTGACATCAAATAATTGCATCATTGCCAAAAAGTTGCTCTAAAAACAAAAAGTGACACGTTATCCTGATAATTTCTAAGCTTTGCACATGTTGCACTTACTGACACGAACTTGTTGGCAATAATGCAATTGTGAGCCGACCATAACACCTGTTTCCATGTTGCAACCTCGTGTAGGTAACGTGGTATTCTTTATACCTGTTTACAGCAGTTTGTACAGAATGATCCATTAAAAAACATTGTATGATACCTTGTCAGCTTCTTGAAAAAGTGCAATTGTGACTAAACCTTTACACTTTATGTCTGTTTACATGACCGTATTCACAATGATGCAATTGTGAATGAATGTAGCAAAAGACTTCATCCCTCTTTAGCTCAAGGTAGTGAGAATTCTACAAAATAAATACACCATTGGATCTTATCCTTTTCAGGCCATTGTCTTGACAAAGCCATTATTCTATGTGTCAGAAAGGGCTTTATCCTTTTCTGCACAGACGCGTTTCCAACGAAGCAATTTTGACTTTATTGAAACACCTTATACATTTTGACATCAGCGTGTTGACAGTCATGCAATTCTGAATATCAGTAGAATGTATATGTCTCCTGACGCCAATTTGCTGACAGTGATGTACTAGTGATTAGATTGCAACACTCTATCTATCTTAACAACAGCTTGATGACAGTATTCCAATTGGGCATGGAACATGACACATTATACCGGTTTGTATTATCTTGTTCAACACAACACCTTATCATGACGATTACATCATTTGCATACTTTTCAAGAATTTGAGGTCAAAATGGTTGGAGGGCTCTGTTATGCGCACTAATGCGTCATTATAAACAAGTTGATGCAAATCGTAAGGAATGTTTGTCTTTTCCAAACTGGTGACTTACTTTAAGGCCGCGAATGTGAAAAGAGATATATTCCTCTGAGATAAAATAATTGCATCATTGCCAACAAGTTGCTCTAAAAACAAATAGTGTCACGTTATCCTGATAATTTCTAAACCTTGCACATGTTACACCTACTGACACGAACTTGTTGGCAATAATGCAATTGTGAGCAGACCATAACATCTGTTTCCATCTTGCAACCTCGTGTGGGTAATGTGGTATTCTTTATACCTGTTTACAACAGTTTGTACAGAATGATCCAATCAGAAACATTTTATGATACCTTGTCATCTTCTTGAAAAAGTGCAATTTTGACTAAAACTTTACACTTTATGTCTGTTTACATGACCGTATTTACAATGATGCAATTCTGAATGAATATAGTGAAAGACTTCATCCCTCTTTATCTCAAGGTAGTGATAATTAATAAATACACCATTGAATTTTATCCTTTTCAAATCATTGTCTTGACAATAATGTCATTGCATGTGTCAGAAAGCACTTTATCCTTTTCTGTACAAACGTGTTTCCAACGATGCAATTGTGACTTTATTGAAACACCTTATACATTTTGACATCAACGTGTTGACAGTCATGCTATTCTGAATATCACTAGAATGTGTATGTCTCATGACGCCAATTTGCACACAGTGATGTATTATCGAGTAGAATGCAACACTCTATCTATCTTAAGAACAACTTGATGACAGTATTCCAATTGGGCATGAAACATGACACATTATACCGGTTTGTATCATCTTGTTCAACACAACACCTTATCTTGACGATTACATCATTTGCATACTTTTCAAGAATTTGAGGTCAAAATGTATTAAGGGCTCTTTTTGCGGACTAATGCGTCATTATAAACAAGTTGATGCAAATCGTAAGGAATGTTTGTCTTTTATAAAACAGGTGACTTACTTTAAGGCTGTGGATGTGAAAGGAGATATGTTCCTCTCACTTAAAATTATTGCATCATTGCCAACAAGTTGCTCTAAAAACAAATAGTTTCACGTTATCCTGATAATTTCTAAGCTTTGCACATGTTGCACCTTCTGACACGAACTTGTTGGCAATAATGCAATTGTGAGCAGACCATAACACCTGTTTCCATGTTGCAACCTCGTGTAGGTAATGTGGTATTCTTTATACCTGTTTACAACAGTTTGTACAGAATGGTCCAATCAGAACAATTTATGATACCTTGTCAGCTTCTTAAAAAAGTGCAATTGTGACTAACACTTTACACTTTATGTCTATTTACATGACCGTATTTACAATGATGCAATTGTGAATGAATGTAGCAAAAGACTTCATCCCTCTTTAGCTCAAGGCAGTGAGAATTCTACAAAATAAATACACCACTTGATCTTAACCTTTTTAAGCCTATGTCTTGACAAAACTATCATTCTATATGTCAGAATTAACTTTATCCTTTTCAGCACAGACGTGTCTCCAACTAATCAATTGTGACTTTATTCAAAAACCTTATACATTTTGACATCAACGTGTTGACAGTCATGCAATTCTGAATATCACTAGAATGTGTATGTCTCCTGACGCCAATTTGCTGACAGTGATGTATTGGTGAGTAGAATGCAACACTCTATCTAACTTAACAACAACTTGATGACAGTATTCCAATTGGGCATGGAACATGACACATTATACCGGTTTGTATCATCTTGTTCAACACAACACCTTATCATGACGATTACATCATTTGCATACTTTTCAAGAATTTGAGGTCAAAATGTATGAAGGGCTCTGTTATGCGCACTAATGCGTCATAATAATCAAGATGATGCAAATATTAAGGAATGTTTTTCTTTTTCAAGCAGGTGAGTTACTTTAAGGATGTGGATGTGAAAAGAGATATGTTCCTCTGACATAAAATAATTGCATCATTGCCAACAAGTTGCTCTAAAAACAAATAGTGTCACGTTATCCTGATAATTTATAAGCCTTGCACATGTTGCACCTTCTGACACGAACTTGTTGGCAATAATGCAATTGTGAGCAGACCATAACACCTGTTTCCATGTTGCAACCTCGTGTAGGTAATGTGGTATTCTTTATACCTGTTTACACCAGTTTGTACAGAATGATCCATTAAAAACATTGTATGATACCTTGTCAGCTTCTTGAAAAAGTGCAATTGTGACTAAAACTTTACACTTTATGTCTGTTTACATGACCGTATTCACAATGATGCAATTGTGAATGAATGTAGCAAAAGACTTCATCCCTCTTTAGCTCAAGGTAGTGAGAATTCTACAAAATAAATACACCATTGGATCTTATCCTTTTCAGGCCATTGTCTTGACAAAGCCATTATTCTATGTGTCAGAAAGGGCTTTATCCTTTTCTGCACAGACGCGTTTCCAACGAAGCAATTTTGACTTTATTGAAACACCTTATACATTTTGACATCAGCGTGTTGACAGTCATGCAATTCTGAATATCAGTAGAATGTATATGTCTCCTGACGCCAATTTGCTGACAGTGATGTACTAGTGATTAGATTGCAACACTCTATCTAACTTAACAACAACTTGATGACAGTATTCCAATTGGGCATGGAACATGACACATTATACCGGTTTGTATCATCTTGTTCAACACAACACCTTATCATGACGATTACATCATTTGCATACTTTTCAAGAATTTGAGGTCAAAATGTATGAAGGGCTCTTTTATGCGCACTAATGCGTCATTATAAACAAGTTGATGCAAATCGTAAGGAATGTTTGTTTTTTCCAAAAAGGTGACTTACTTTAAGGCTGTGGATGTGAAAAGAGATATGTTCCTCTGACATAAAATAATTGCATCATTGCCAACAAGTTGCTCTAAAAACAAATAGTGTCACGTTATCCTGATAATTTCTAAGCCTTGCACATGTTGCACCTTCTGACACGAACTTGTTGGCAATAATGCAATTGTGAGCAGACCATAACACCTGTTTCCATGTTGCAACCTCGTGTAGGTAATGTGGTATTCTTTATACCTGTTTACAACAGTTTGTACAGAATGATCCAATCAGAAACATTTTATGATACCTTGTCATCTTCTTGAAAAAGTGCAATTTTGACTAAAACTTTACACTTTATGTCTGTTTACATGACCGTATTTACAATGATGCAATTCTGAATGAATATAGTGAAAGACTTCATCCCTCTTTATCTCAAGGTAGTGATAATTAATAAATACACCATTGAATTTTATCCTTTTCAAATCATTGTCTTGACAATAATGTCATTGCATGTGTCAGAAAGCACTTTATCCTTTTCTGTACAAACGTGTTTCCAACGATGCAATTGTGACTTTATTGAAACACCTTATACATTTTGACATCAACGTGTTGACAGTCATGCTATTCTGAATATCACTAGAATGTGTATGTCTCATGACGCCAATTTGCACACAGTGATGTATTATCGAGTAGAATGCAACACTCTATCTATCTTAAGAACAACTTGATGACAGTATTCCAATTGGGCATGAAACATGACACATTATACCGGTTTGTATCATCTTGTTCAACACAACACCTTATCTTGACGATTACATCATTTGCATACTTTTCAAGAATTTGAGGTCAAAATGTATTAAGGGCTCTTTTTGCGGACTAATGCGTCATTATAAACAAGTTGATGCAAATCGTAAGGAATGTTTGTCTTTTATAAAACAGGTGACTTACTTTAAGGCTGTGGATGTGAAAGGAGATATGTTCCTCTCACTTAAAATTATTGCATCATTCCCAACAAGTTGCTCTAAAAACAAATAGTTTCACGTTATCCTGATAATTTCTAAGCTTTGCACATGTTGCACCTACTGACACGAACTTGTTGGTAATAATGCAATTGTGAGCAGACCATAACACCTGTTTCCATCTTGCAACCTCGTGTGGGTAATGTGGTATTCTTTATACCTGTTTACAACAGTTTGTACAGAATGATCCAATCAGAAAAATTTTATGATACCTTGTCATCTTCTTGAAAAAGTGCAATTTTGACTAAAACTTTACACTTTATGTCTGTTTACATGACCGTATTTACAATGATGCAATTGTGAATGAATGTAGCAAAAGACTTCATCCCTCGTTAGCTCAAGGTAGTGAGAATTCTACAAAATAAATACACCATTGTATCTTATCCTTTTAAGCCATTGTCTTGATTAAACTATCATTCTATGTGTCAGAAAGCACTTTATCCTTTTCTGTACGGACGTGTTTCCAACGAAGCAATTGTGACTTTATTGAAACACCTTATACATTTTGACATCAACGTGTTGACATTCATGCAATTCTAAAGATAACTGGAATATGAATGTCTCCTGACGCCAATTGGCTGACAGTGATGTATCGGTGAGTAGAATGCAACACTCTATCTAACTTAACAACAACTTGATGACAGTATTCCAATTTGGCATGTAACATGACACATTATACCGGTTTGTGTCATCTTGTTCAAGACAACACCTTATCATGACGATTACATCATTTGCATTCTTTTCAAGAATTTGAGGTCAAAATGTATGAAGGGCTCTGTTATGCGCACTAATGCGTCATTATAATCAAGTTGATGCAAATATTAAGGAATGTTTGTCTTTTCCACACAGGTGACTTACTTTAAGGCTTTGGATGTGAAAAGAGATATGTTCCTCTGACATCAAATAATTGCATCATTGCCAAAAAGTTGCTCTAAAAACAAAAAGTGACACGTTATCCTGATAATTTCTAAGCTTTGCACATGTTGCACCTTCTGGCACGAACTTTTTGGCAATAATGCAATTGTGAGCAGACCATAACACCTGTTTCCTTGTTGCAACCTCGTGTAGGTAATGTGGTATTCTTTATACCTGTTTACAACAGTTTGCACAGAATGATCCAAAAAGAAATATTTTATGATACCTTGTCAGCTTCATAAGGAAGTGCAATTGTGACTAAAACTGTTCACTTTATACCTGTTTATATGAACGTAATCACAAAGATGCAATTGTGAATGAATATAGCAAAAGACTTCATCCCTCTTTTGCTCAAGGTAGTGAGAATTCTTCGAAATAAATACACCATTGGATCTTATTGTTTTCAAACCATTGTCTTGACAAAACTATCATTCTATGTGTCAGAAAGGAACGTGCACAACGAAGTGACTTTAAAACATTGACTCAAGATTTGACAGCATGCAATGATATTTTGACAAAGAAGTGATGTATGAAAGAGACAGTGATGTATTAGTGTGAGAGAGAAGATTCAATGCACTTAACATACAAATTGGTTTGATTCCATTTTTCAATCATTTCAACACACACATGATGAGGTCAGGCTTTATGAATGCACAATAAAAGTTGATGCAAATAAAATGGAATGTTTTGTCAGGTGATTAACTTTAAGGCTTTGGATGTGAATATGTTCCTCTGACAAATTGCATCATTGCCAAAAAGTATGCTTTATTCATGAAAAAGCCTGCACATAGTTGCACATGTTGCACCCACAACGAAGGGCAAAAGCATGTGAAGTAACATTATCAATGCAGAAAATTGAAAAAGGTAGACAATGAGTTACAAAATGTCTGTTGAGAAGTAAAAGACTGCATCTTAATGGTGTGATGCTCAATGTCAGGACAAAATTGTACACATTGGCATGAGATCTTGACAAATTGGTGAGGAAAAACACCTATCATGTTGGCATCAGAGTTAAATGGACGACATGATGATTAAGTGTAAACACAAATCTATCAGAATTGGGGTCATGGACATCAATATACAGAAGTTGACGACTGATCAACCACAAAATGGTTGACAGAATGCGTATTTAGAAGTTGACAAACTTAAAGGCAATGAAAAGATAAGGTATGTATCAGGATAAGTTGTGTCAAAAAAATGATTAAAACTAAAACAAGTGAAAGATATTGCAATGTTGATACAGGAAATAAAGTGTAATGTGGGAAATGAGTGACAGAAAATAATCAGACAGTGAGGTGACTAAAACTTTCAACATTACATGAAGAATAAACAAACATGAAATGCAAGACTAACATGATGTCACTATCATCAATGTAATAAAAAATTTACAAGAAGATGCATAAACATGAAAAAAATATAGAATACCAACAAACAACATCAGGTAGAAAAAACATTCTAATATACAAGTGCAACGAATTAGTGTTCAAGTTGTGATTAGATATAAAAAATAATATCTTAGGCATGTATTATGCATGACGCACTATCATCTTGACAACTAAAATGACACGAATCATGACGAATCATCAACTTTTCAAGAATTTGAGGTCAAAACCAAAGGGCTCTGTTACACAATCATCAACTACAAAAAGTTGATGCAAAACAAAACATGTCAGCCAAAACAACTTTAATAGAACAGAAAAAAAAAGGAATAATAGCACAGCCAACAACAAAAACAAAAAAAATAACCATAAACAACCTTAAACACCCCATAAACAATAATTGTAGCAGACCATAACACCACCTCACATACAAAACAACACCAATCCAAAAAACTTTATACCAACAAAATCACATTTGACTAAAACTTTACAGTTAAGCCCGTATGAAATTGTGAACAAAAAACAGAGCAAACACACAATGAAAAAATGAATCAGAAAAGCATCACACAAATAATTCTACAAAAAACATCAAAACACAAAACATTATACAAAGCACCAAATTAAAAGCAATATGACAATATGAAAAAAAGAAAACATGACAGTGAAAAAAGAATAACAAAATGTCCCTGACGCCATTTACAGAGATGAAAAGCAACATGCTCACACAAAAAAATTGCAAAGACACATTAAACAACATTATCAGTCAAACTGTCAACACAACAATCACCACGATTACATCATTTGCAATAGCAATTTGAGCAAAAGGAACAGAAGTGGTAAGTCATTACAAATGCAAATCGTCAGAATCTTTTAAATAACTTGTGATATGCGAGTAAACGGATAACAAGTGTCTGAAAAGAAAGAAATTCACCAAGGCATGGGTAAATGCACATGCATACTGACAGACAAATAGCAATTGTGAGCAAGTGTATGCAATGTGGGTAATTGGTGTGAGTGAAAATAACAGAAACAGCATCTTTGAAAAACAATTTTGAACGACAAATTAGAAGTAACCAAATGCAATTAGTGAATGAAGTGAAACTAATCCAAGTAAGAAAAAAAAAAAATGCCAAACACATACATGAAGCGCGCACACTTTATCCTTTTCATCACAAACTCCAACGAAAGCAATTGAGTACTTATAAAAACAAACATGAAGTCATAACGGTGTATGTTATTACAGATACCCACAATAATAAATCACGCAACTGGCCGAGTCTATCAAATGCACTGAAGAAATGCAACAACATGATTGTCACTTTCCAATGGCAGCACATAAAACTCCATGCACTTACCTTCAGCACATTGCAAATATCAAGAAATACCAATTGTACAGATACTAATGAACAATACAGCAATCACACCCAACAAAAAAAAAAAAAAAATAAACATCTAATCATGCACACATGACAGACTAATAAAACAAAAATATCCCTCTGATAGGTAGTGATAATTACACATAAAAAAACATTGTCAACCAAAATAACTAAAATCAAAACAGACAAGACTTATCCTGTACAAAGTGAACGATCAGAAACGAGGAATGAATGGACAGACTTATTGTAATGTAAAATATAACATTGATGGAGATGTTTCAATAGCATTTGAGTGATGTGTGAGAGTCAACAATAGACATCAACGGCAAAAAACATGTTGATAAAAGGAAAGTATTGGGAAGGGATGACAAAAATGCAATGAACAGACAAACGACGTCATTGCAATCAAGAGTGAGTTGCAAGATGCAGTTATGATCAGTTGGACATGTTAGACAGTGTATCAGAAATTATGGAGAGAGTCAGTGACACTGACTGAGGGAATTGTTACATCATGAGTACATGCAAGAGAAATGAAAAAAGTCACATGATGGTGAAAATAGCATTGATAGCACAAGTGACACAACAAATGGATTACAACATCATCAAGGAGATGTGGCATGAAAGCAGACAGCATTGAAAATGCAACTGTACAAAGACATGATTCACAGGGATGACAATAGCAATACTCAAAGATAATCTGAGTAAACATTGGTATGACAGCCATGTGTTGATGAATCTACAAACAAATCTGACAGCAAAGATTAACAATCATTTGTTCAATTGCAGTGATGCAAATATATGTAAAACAGCGTCACATTGATAGGAGAATATGAAGGATGATGCGTCTATAAAAACAAATATTTGAGACAGGTGGAAAAGAATATGTGGACATGATAACAATTGATTCAAAGAAGAAAAAAAGAAAAGTTATGAGATGATGTTGATGACAGACTAAAAGTTGTCAACATTGACAAGGAAAATGCTGCAAAAGATGTCTGTATATGAAATAAAACAATGTAGAGATTCATAAGAATTAGTCAGAATTCCTTGCACACAAGGAAAGGCATTTGACTCAGAAACAGTGATACAGACACACAAAGATCACAATTGAGAAATCAAGTGCAAAACTTTATGTCTGTTTACATGACCGTATTCACAATGATGCAATTGCGAATGTGGCAAAAGACTTCATTCCTCTTTAGCTCAAGGTAGTGAGAATAGTACAAAAAATATACACCATTGGATCTTATCCTTTTCAAACCATTGTATTGACAAAACTATCATTCTATGTGTCAGAAAGAACTTTATCCTTTTCTGCACAGAAATGATTCCAACGAAGCAATTGTGACTTTATTGAAACACCTGATACATTTTGACATCAACGTGTTGACAGTCATTCAAATCTGAATATCACTAGAATGTGTACGTCTCCTGACGCTATTTTGCTGACAGTGATGTATTGGTGAGTAGAATGCAACACTCTATCTAACTTAACAACAACTTGATGACAGTATTCCAATTGGGCATGGAACATGACACATTATACCGGTTAGTATCATCTTGTTCAACACAACACCTTATCATGACGATTACATCATTTGCATACTTTTCCAGAATTTGAGGTCAAAACGTATGAAGGGCTGTTATGTGCACTAATGCGTCATAATAATCAAGTGATGCAAATATTAAGGAATGTTTGTCTTTTCGAAACAGGTGACTTACTTTAAAGCTGTAGATGTGAAAAGAGATATGTTCCTCTGACATAAAATAATAGCATCATTGCCAGCAAGTTGCTCTAAAAACAAACAGTGTCACGTTATCCTGATAATTTCTAAGCTTTGCAGATGTTGCACCTTCTGACACGAACTTGTTGGCAATAATGCAATTGTGAGCAGACCATAACACCTGTTTCCATGTTGCAACCTCGTGTAGGTAATGTGGTATTCTTTATACCTGTTTACAACAGTTTGTACAGAATGATCCAATCAGAAACATTTTATGATACCTTGTCAGCTTCTTGAGAAAGTGCAATTGTGACTAAAACTTTACACTTTATGTCTTTTTGCACGTCCGTATACACAATGATGCATTTTTGAATGATTGTAGCAAAATACTTCATCCCTCTTTAGCTCAAGGTAGTGAGAATTCTACAAAATAAATACACCATTGGATCTTATCCTTTTCAAATCATTGTCTTGACAATAATGCCATTGTATGTGTCAGAAAGCACTTTATCCTTTTCTGTACAGACGTGTTTCCAACGAAGCAATTGTGACTTTATTGAAACACCTTATACATTTTGACATCAACGTGTTGACAGTCATGCAATTCTGAATATCACTAGAATGTGTATGTCTCCTGACGCCAATTTGCTGACAGTGATGTATTGGTGAGTAGAATGCAACACTCTATCTCTCTTAACAACAACTTGATGACAGTATTCCAATTGGGCATGGAACATGACACATTATACCGGTTTGTATCATCTTGTTCAACACAACACCTTATCATGACGATTACATCATTTGTATTCTTTTCAAGAATTTGAGTTCAAGACGTAGGAAGGGCTCTGTTATGCGCACTAATGCGTCATTATAAACAAGTTGATGCAAATCGTAAGGAATGTTTGTCTTTTCCAAACAGATGACTTACTTTAAGGCTGTGGATGTGAAAAGAGATATGTTCCTCTGACATAAAATAATTGCATCATTGCCAACAAGTTGCTCTAAAAACAAATAGTGTCACGTTATCCTGATAATTTCTAAACCTTGCACATGTTATACCTACTGACACGAACTTGTTGGCAATACTGCAATTGTGAGCAGACCATAACATCTGTTTCCATGTTGCAACCTCGTGTAGGTAATGTGGTATTCTTTATACCTGTTTACAACAGTTTGTACAGAATGATCCAATCAGGAACATTTTATGATACCTTGTCATCTTCTTGAAAAAGTGCAATTTTGACTAAAACTTTACACTTTATGTCTGTTTACATGACCGTATTTACAATGATGCAATTGTGAATGAATATAGTGAAAGACTTCATCCCTCTTTATCTCAAGGTAGTGATAATTAATAAATACACCATTGAATTTTATCCTTTTCAAATCATTGTCTTGACAATAATGTCATTGCATGTGTCAGAAAGCACTTTATTCTTTTCTGTACAAACGTGTTTCCAACGATGCAATTGTGACTTTATTGAAACACCTTATACATTTTGACATCAACGTGTTGACAGTCATGCAATTCTGAATATAACTAGAATGTGTGTGTCTCCTGACGACAATTTGCTGACAGTGATGTATTGGTGAGTAGAATGCAACACTCTAACTAACTTAACAACAACTTGATGACACTTCTTCAATTTGGCATGGAACATGACACATTATACCGGTTTGTATCATCTTGTTCAACACAACACCTTATCATGACGATTACATCACTTGCATACATTTCAAGAATTTGAGGTCAAAATGTATGAAGGGCACTGTTATCCGTACTGATGCGTCATTATAATCAAGTTGATGCAAATATTAAGGAATGTTTGTCTTTACCAAACAGGTGACTTACTTTAAGGCTTTGGATGTGAAAAGAGATATGTTCCTCTGACATAAAATAATTGCATCATTGCCAACAAGTTGCTCTAAAAACAAAAAGTGTCACTTTATCCTGATAATTTCTAAGCTTTGCACATGTTGCACCTTCTGACACGAACTTGTTGGCAATAAAGCAATTGTGAGCAGACCATAACACCTGTTTCCTTGTTGCAACCTCGTGTTGGTAATGTGGTATTCTTTATACCTGTTTACAACAGTTTGTACAGAATGATCCAATCAGAAACATTTTATGATACCTTGTCAGCTTCTTGAGAAAGTGCAACTGTGACTAAAACTTTACACTTTATGCCTGTTTACATGACCGTATTCACAATGATGCAATTGTGAATGAATCTTGCAAAAGACTACATCCCTCTTTAGCTCAAGGTAGTGAGAATTCTACAAAATAAATACATCATTGGATCTTATCCTGTTCAAGCCATTGTATTGTCAAAACTATCATTCTATGTGTCAGAAAGGAATTTATCCTTTTCTGCACAAACGTGTTTCCAACGAAGCAATAGTGACTTTATTGAAACAACTTATACATTTTGACATCAACGTGTTGACAGTGATGCAATTCTGAATATCACCAGAATGTGTATGTCTCCTGACGCCAATTTGCTGACAGTGATGTATTGGTGAGTAGAATGCAACATTATATCTATCTTAACAACAACTTGATGACAGTATTCCAACTGGGCATGGAACATGACACATTATACCGGTTTGTATCATCTTGTTCAACACAACACCTTATCATGACGATTACATCATTTGCATACTTTTCAAGAATTTGAGGTCAAAATGTATGAAGGGCTCTGTTATGCGCACTAATGAGTCATTATAAACAAGTTGATGCAAATCGTAAGGAATGTTTGTCTTTTCCAAACAGGTGACTTACTTTAAGGCTGTGGATGTGAAAAGAGATATGTTCCTCTGGCGTAAAATAATTGCATCATTGCCAACAAGTTGCTCTAAAAACAAATAGTGTCACGTTATCCTGATAATTTCTAAACCTTGCACATGTTACACCTACTGACACGAACTTGTTGGCAATACTGCAATTGTGAGCAGACCATAACATCTGTTTCCATGTTGCAACCTCGTGTGGGTAATGTGGTATTCTTTATACCTGTTTACAACAGTTTGTACAGAATGATCCAATCAGAAACATTTTATGATACCTTGTCATCTTCTTGAAAAAGTGCAATTTTGACTAAAACTTTACACTTTATGTCTGTTTACATGACCGTATTTACAATGATGCAATTGTGAATGAATATAGTGAAAGACTTCATCCCTCTTTATCTCAAGGTAGTGATAATTAATAAATACACCATTGAATTTTATCCTTTTCAAATCATTGTCTTGACAATAATGTCATTGCATGTGTCAGAAAGCACTTTATCCTTTTCTGTACAAACGTGTTTCCAACGATGCAATTGTGACTTTATTGAAACACCTTATACATTTTGACATCAACTTGTTGACAGTCATGCTATTCTGAATATTACTAGAATGTGTATGTCTCATGACGCCAATTTGCACACAGTGATGTATTATCGAGTAGAATGCAACACTCTATCTATCTTAAGAACAACTTGATGACAGTATTCCAATTGGGCATGGAACATGACACATTATACCGGTTTGTATCATCTTGTTCAACACAACACCTTATCTTGACGATTACATCATTTGCATACTTTTCAAGAATTTGAGGTCAAAATGTATGAAGGGCACTGTTATGCGTACTAATGCGTCATTATAATCAAGTTGATGCAAATATTAAGGAATGTTTGTCTTTACCAAACAGGTGACTTACTTTAAGGCTTTGGATGTGAAAAGAGATATGTTCCTCTGACATAAAATAATTGCATCATTGCCAACAAGTTGCTCTAAAAACAAAAAGTGTCACTTTATCCTGATAATTTCTAAGCTTTGCACATGTTGCACCTTCTGACACGAACTTGTTGGCAATAAAGCAATTGTGAGCAGACCATAACACCTGTTTCCTTGTTGCAACCTCGTGTTGGTAATGTGGTATTCTTTATACCTGTTTACAACAGTTTGTACAGAATGATCCAATCAGAAACATTTTATGATACCTTGTCAGCTTCTTGAGAAAGTGCAACTGTGACTAAAACTTTACACTTTATGCCTGTTTACATGACCGTATTCACAATGATGCAATTGTGAATGAATCTTGCAAAAGACTACATCCCTCTTTAGCTCAAGGTAGTGAGAATTCTACAAAATAAATACATCATTGGATCTTATCCTGTTCAAGCCATTGTATTGTCAAAACTATCATTCTATGTGTCAGAAAGGAATTTATCCTTTTCTGCACAAACGTGTTTCCAACGAAGCAATAGTGACTTTATTGAAACAACTTATACATTTTGACATCAACGTGTTGACAGTGATGCAATTCTGAATATCACCAGAATGTGTATGTCTCCTGACGCCAATTTGCTGACAGTGATGTATTGGTGAGTAGAATGCAACATTATATCTATCTTAACAACAACTTGATGACAGTATTCCAACTGGGCATGGAACATGACACATTATACCGGTTTGTATCATCTTGTTCAACACAACACCTTATCATGACGATTACATCATTTGCATACTTTTCAAGAATTTGAGGTCAAAATGTATGAAGGGCTCTGTTATGCGCACTAATGAGTCATTATAAACAAGTTGATGCAAATCGTAAGGAATGTTTGTCTTTTCCAAACAGGTGACTTATTTTAAGGCTGTGGATGTGAAACGAGATATGTTCCTCTGACATAAAATAATTGCATCATTGCCAACAAGTTGCTCTAAGATCAAAAAGTTTCACCGTTATCCTGATAATTTCTAAACCTTGCACATGTTACACCTACTGACACGAACTTGTTGGCAATACTGCAATTGTGAGCAGACCATAACATCTGTTTCCATGTTGCAACCTCGTGTGGGTAATGTGGTATTCTTTATACCTGTTTACAACAGTTTGTACAGAATGATCCAATCAGAAACATTTTATGATACCTTGTCATCTTCTTGAAAAAGTGCAATTTTGACTAAAACTTTACACTTTATGTCTGTTTACATGACCGTATTTACAATGATGCAATTGTGAATGAATATAGTGAAAGACTTCATCCCTCTTTATCTCAAGGTAGTGATAATTAATAAATACACCATTGAATTTTATCCTTTTCAAATCATTGTCTTGACAATAATGTCATTGCATGTGTCAGAAAGCACTTTATCCTTTTCTGTACAAACGTGTTTCCAACGATGCAATTGTGACTTTATTGAAACACCTTATACATTTTGACATCAACTTGTTGACAGTCATGCTATTCTGAATATTACTAGAATGTGTATGTCTCATGACGCCAATTTGCACACAGTGATGTATTATCGAGTAGAATGCAACACTCTATCTATCTTAAGAACAACTTGATGACAGTATTCCAATTGGGCATGGAACATGACACATTATACCGGTTTGTATCATCTTGTTCAACACAACACCTTATCTTGACGATTACATCATTTGCATACTTTTCAAGAATTTGAGGTCAAAATGTATGAAGGGCACTGTTATGCGTACTAATGCGTCATTATAATCAAGTTGATGCAAATATTAAGGAATGTTTGTCTTTACCAAACAGGTGACTTACTTTAAGGCTTTGGATGTGAAAAGAGATATGTTCCTCTGACATAAAATAATTGCATCATTGCCAACAAGTTGCTCTAAAAACAAAAAGTGTCACTTTATCCTGATAATTTCTAAGCTTTGCACATGTTGCACCTTCTGACACGAACTTGTTGGCAATAAAGCAATTGTGAGCAGACCATAACACCTGTTTCCTTGTTGCAACCTCGTGTTGGTAATGTGGTATTCTTTATACCTGTTTACAACAGTTTGTACAGAATGATCCAATCAGAAACATTTTATGATACCTTGTCAGCTTCTTGAGAAAGTGCAACTGTGACTAAAACTTTACACTTTATGCCTGTTTACATGACCGTATTCACAATGATGCAATTGTGAATGAATCTTGCAAAAGACTACATCCCTCTTTAGCTCAAGGTAGTGAGAATTCTACAAAATAAATACATCATTGGATCTTATCCTGTTCAAGCCATTGTATTGACAAAACTATCATTCTATGTGTCAGAAAGGAATTTATCCTTTTCTGCACAAACGTGTTTCCAACGAAGCAATAGTGACTTTATTGAAACAACTTATACATTTTGACATCAACGTGTTGACAGTGATGCAATTCTGAATATCACCAGAATGTGTATGTCTCCTGACGCCAATTTGCTGACAGTGATGTATTGGTGAGTAGAATGCAACATTATATCTATCTTAACAACAACTTGATGACAGTATTCCAACTGGGCATGGAACATGACACATTATACCGGTTTGTATCATCTTGTTCAACACAACACCTTATCATGACGATTACATCATTTGCATACTTTTCAAGAATTTGAGGTCAAAATGTATGAAGGGCTCTGTTATGCGCACTAATGAGTCATTATAAACAAGTTGATGCAAATCGTAAGGAATGTTTGTCTTTTCCAAACAGGTGACTTATTTTAAGGCTGTGGATGTGAAACGAGATATGTTCCTCTGACATAAAATAATTGCATCATTGCCAACAAGTTGCTCTAAGATCAAAAAGTTTCACGTTATCCTGATAATTTCTAAACCTTGCACATGTTACACCTACTGACACGAACTTGTTGGCAATACTGCAATTGTGAGCAGACCATAACATCTGTTTCCATGTTGCAACCTCGTGTGGGTAATGTGGTATTCTTTATACCTGTTTACAACAGTTTGTACAGAATGATCCAATCAGAAACATTTTATGATACCTTGTCATCTTCTTGAAAAAGTGCAATTTTGACTAAAACTTTACACTTTATGTCTGTTTACATGACCGTATTTACAATGATGCAATTGTGAATGAATATAGTGAAAGACTTCATCCCTCTTTATCTCAAGGTAGTGATAATTAATAAATACACCATTGAATTTTATCCTTTTCAAATCATTGTCTTGACAATAATGTCATTGCATGTGTCAGAAAGCACTTTATCCTTTTCTGTACAAACGTGTTTCCAACGATGCAATTGTGACTTTATTGAAACACCTTATACATTTTGACATCAACTTGTTGACAGTCATGCTATTCTGAATATTACTAGAATGTGTATGTCTCATGACGCCAATTTGCACACAGTGATGTATTATCGAGTAGAATGCAACACTCTATCTATCTTAAGAACAACTTGATGACAGTATTCCAATTGGGCATGGAACATGACACATTATACCGGTTTGTATCATCTTGTTCAACACAACACCTTATCTTGACGATTACATCATTTGCATACTTTTCAAGAATTTGAGGTCAAAATGTATGAAGGGCACTGTTATGCGTACTAATGCGTCATTATAATCAAGTTGATGCAAATATTAAGGAATGTTTGTCTTTACCAAACAGGTGACTTACTTTAAGGCTTTGGATGTGAAAAGAGATATGTTCCTCTGACATAAAATAATTGCATCATTGCCAACAAGTTGCTCTAAAAACAAAAAGTGTCACTTTATCCTGATAATTTCTAAGCTTTGCACATGTTGCACCTTCTGACACGAACTTGTTGGCAATAAAGCAATTGTGAGCAGACCATAACACCTGTTTCCTTGTTGCAACCTCGTGTTGGTAATGTGGTATTCTTTATACCTGTTTACAACAGTTTGTACAGAATGATCCAATCAGAAACATTTTATGATACCTTGTCAGCTTCTTGAGAAAGTGCAACTGTGACTAAAACTTTACACTTTATGCCTGTTTACATGACCGTATTCACAATGATGCAATTGTGAATGAATCTTGCAAAAGACTACATCCCTCTTTAGCTCAAGGTAGTGAGAATTCTACAAAATAAATACATCATTGGATCTTATCCTGTTCAAGCCATTGTATTGACAAAACTATCATTCTATGTGTCAGAAAGGAATTTATCCTTTTCTGCACAAACGTGTTTCCAACGAAGCAATAGTGACTTTATTGAAACAACTTATACATTTTGACATCAACGTGTTGACAGTGATGCAATTCTGAATATCACCAGAATGTGTATGTCTCCTGACGCCAATTTGCTGACAGTGATGTATTGGTGAGTAGAATGCAACATTATATCTATCTTAACAACAACTTGATGACAGTATTCCAACTGGGCATGGAACATGACACATTATACCGGTTTGTATCATCTTGTTCAACACAACACCTTATCATGACGATTACATCATTTGCATACTTTTCAAGAATTTGAGGTCAAAATGTATGAAGGGCTCTGTTATGCGCACTAATGAGTCATTATAAACAAGTTGATGCAAATCGTAAGGAATGTTTGTCTTTTCCAAACAGGTGACTTATTTTAAGGCTGTGGATGTGAAACGAGATATGTTCCTCTGACATAAAATAATTGCATCATTGCCAACAAGTTGCTCTAAGATCAAAAAGTTTCACCTTATCCTGATAATTTCTAAACCTTGCACATGTTACACCTACTGACACGAACTTGTTGGCAATACTGCAATTGTGAGCAGACCATAACATCTGTTTCCATGTTGCAACCTCGTGTGGGTAATGTGGTATTCTTTATACCTGTTTACAACAGTTTGTACAGAATGATCCAATCAGAAACATTTTATGATACCTTGTCATCTTCTTGAAAAAGTGCAATTTTGACTAAAACTTTACACTTTATGTCTGTTTACATGACCGTATTTACAATGATGCAATTGTGAATGAATATAGTGAAAGACTTCATCCCTCTTTATCTCAAGGTAGTGATAATTAATAAATACACCATTGAATTTTATCCTTTTCAAATCATTGTCTTGACAATAATGTCATTGCATGTGTCAGAAAGCACTTTATCCTTTTCTGTACAAACGTGTTTCCAACGATGCAATTGTGACTTTATTGAAACACCTTATACATTTTGACATCAACTTGTTGACAGTCATGCTATTCTGAATATTACTAGAATGTGTATGTCTCATGACGCCAATTTGCACACAGTGATGTATTATCGAGTAGAATGCAACACTCTATCTATCTTAAGAACAACTTGATGACAGTATTCCAATTGGGCATGGAACATGACACATTATACCGGTTTGTATCATCTTGTTCAACACAACACCTTATCTTGACGATTACATCATTTGCATACTTTTCAAGAATTTGAGGTCAAAATGTATGAAGGGCACTGTTATGCGTACTAATGCGTCATTATAATCAAGTTGATGCAAATATTAAGGAATGTTTGTCTTTACCAAACAGGTGACTTACTTTAAGGCTTTGGATGTGAAAAGAGATATGTTCCTCTGACATAAAATAATTGCATCATTGCCAACAAGTTGCTCTAAAAACAAAAAGTGTCACTTTATCCTGATAATTTCTAAGCTTTGCACATGTTGCACCTTCTGACACGAACTTGTTGGCAATAAAGCAATTGTGAGCAGACCATAACACCTGTTTCCTTGTTGCAACCTCGTGTTGGTAATGTGGTATTCTTTATACCTGTTTACAACAGTTTGTACAGAATGATCCAATCAGAAACATTTTATGATACCTTGTCAGCTTCTTGAGAAAGTGCAACTGTGACTAAAACTTTACACTTTATGCCTGTTTACATGACCGTATTCACAATGATGCAATTGTGAATGAATCTTGCAAAAGACTACATCCCTCTTTAGCTCAAGGTAGTGAGAATTCTACAAAATAAATACATCATTGGATCTTATCCTGTTCAAGCCATTGTATTGTCAAAACTATCATTCTATGTGTCAGAAAGGAATTTATCCTTTTCTGCACAAACGTGTTTCCAACGAAGCAATAGTGACTTTATTGAAACAACTTATACATTTTGACATCAACGTGTTGACAGTGATGCAATTCTGAATATCACCAGAATGTGTATGTCTCCTGACGCCAATTTGCTGACAGTGATGTATTGGTGAGTAGAATGCAACATTATATCTATCTTAACAACAACTTGATGACAGTATTCCAACTGGGCATGGAACATGACACATTATACCGGTTTGTATCATCTTGTTCAACACAACACCTTATCATGACGATTACATCATTTGCATACTTTTCAAGAATTTGAGGTCAAAATGTATGAAGGGCTCTGTTATGCGCACTAATGAGTCATTATAAACAAGTTGATGCAAATCGTAAGGAATGTTTGTCTTTTCCAAACAGGTGACTTATTTTAAGGCTGTGGATGTGAAACGAGATATGTTCCTCTGACATAAAATAATTGCATCATTGCCAACAAGTTGCTCTAAGATCAAAAAGTTTCACGTTATCCTGATAATTTCTGAATGTTACCTTCTGACATTGTTGAATGTTGACCTTTTTACAACAAGAAGACTTTATACTGTTTTTCAAAATAAACATTTTGTATGATTTATATGATGCAATTGAATTTTTAATGCTGAAATATCCATTGACATTGTCAATTGAAATTTCATGAATTTTTCTACAAATGTTATTGAACAGAATTATGCAAAAGACTTTTGCTCAAAAAATGAATGACATACTTTTGACAGAAAGAACAACAATAAAAAACGGATAATTTTTGAACATTATTTTTACAACAAATTTTATTTAAAAATTTTTTATACTTTTTTATAAGAAATTTGAATTTAATGTATTCAATTTTAAATGAATTACATTAAATTTAAAGTATATGCAAAGAAAAAACCAAAAAGATATTGAAAAAATTGTCAACAAAAATTGTACTACATCAATTTTACAAAAAGTATGAAAAATGTTTTAACTCACATCAAGAAAAATTATATTTTTATGATACAATACTTCTGAGAAAATGAAAACATAAATATTTCCTTTGAAACAAAAATAATTTTTCATTTCAAAATTTATAAAAAAAATTACATCCCATCCAAAACATTTTAAAAAAAATAAATTAGCTCATAACAAACATTGCTAAATAACACAAGAGAAAAATTTGATTGAAAAATAATTTATTACAACTTTTCAAATTTTAAAGTGAAATAATACACTTTAGAAACATTACATTTTAATATCATTGTGAATTTCATAAATATACTGTGTTTTTGTCAAATTTATCACATTCTATGTATTTGCAAAATAATTTTACTCATATATCAAAGAACATCAAATATTCCTATGCAATATGTTATATGTTTGTTCAACACACACAACATATTTTAAAAAGCATATATACTTTCACATGATTCAAAACAATTTCTCTATTAAACAATTATATGTACAACTTTTGGAATTTTTCTTGTTTTTTCATAAACTTTCAATTACTTTCAACAACAAATACACTTTATCCTTGTCTTCTTTTATTTTATAAAATCTTTCATAACACTTTTATACTAATTTCTTTTAACAACTTTCCTCACAAACTTCTATAAATTTTTTCAAATAAATTTTCATTTATATTTTAAACATTTTATTAAAATTGTATATTCAAAAATAATTTCATCAACTTTCATTACACTTTAATTTATTATACTTTTCCTACACAAATTTGTGATACATTTGATAAAATTCTTTAATTTATTTATTCTTTAATTCATTTTACAATAAAATTCATTTTTTGAATATTCAATACATTTCAAAATTCATTATCTAAAATTTATGTTCTGACAATTTATACATGACAATGTTATTTATTCAAAATTAAATCTATCACAATATCACCTTATTTATCATCAAATATTTTTCAATTTATTTAAAATATTTACTTATTTTTAACAACAATTTCTTATCAAACATTAATATTTTTATCATTTTTTACCCAAATTTATACTCAATTTGATCAAATTTGAGTAAAATTTTATGTCTATTATAAACACAAATTATTAAAATTCTCTTATCCAACAACTTATCATTCATTCATCTTGCTTAAAAAAATTTACTTATCCTTAATCTTTCAAAAACACATATCACCTTTAAACTTTTTTCTATAATGCACAGTTCTAAACAATAACTTTTAACCTTTTCGTGAATGTTAATTCTTTAAATTTTAATCTTTTCTACATTACAAATTTTGAAAAAAAACATTCATTTTACAAATTCTATTTTTAATTGCCTTCTAAAAATTTATTTATGCTTTTCCATAACACAATCATGATCTTGTAATACTCATCTTCTCTTTACAACAATTGTACAAAATATATAAAACACATTTACCTTTTCATTTCTTTACAATCAATTGTCAATTTATCTTTTTTTAATTTTCCAACAAAATGTCAATTATAATATTTTTATAAAACAAATTTTATTTTTAAATTTTTTTAAAATCATTTTATATCCTATTCAAATTTATAACCAATTTTTATCAGTTTATATTGTTAAATGCAACATTATCACAACTTAACAACATTCAGTATTGTATTCTTTGCATGACACATTATAGTAGAATGCAACATCTATCTCTTAACAACAACACCATTCCAATTTATTATCATTTTTTTATCATTTTTGTTCAACAACAAAATGTATATACTTTTATTTTAAATTGATCAAAATGTTATCTTATTATGAATGTTTTAACAATTAACAACTTAATGTTTGTCTTTTTATGACAAAAAAATAATATGTTCCTCTGACATAAAATAATTGCATCATTGCCAACAAGTTGCTCTAAGATCAAACAGTTTCACCTTATCCTGATAATTTCTAAGCTTTGCACATGTTGCACCTTCTGACACGAACTTGTTGGCAATAAAGCAATTGTGAGCAGACCATAACACCTGTTTCGATGTTGCAACCTCGTGTAGGTAATGTGGTATTCTTTATACCTGTTTACACCAGTTTGTACAGAATGATCCAATCAGAAACATTGTATGACACCTTGATAGCTTATTGAAAAAGTGCAATTGTGACTAAAACTTTACACTTTATGTCTGTTTACATGACCGTATTTACAATGATGCAATTGTGAATGAATGTAGCAAAAGACTTCATCCCTCGTTAGCTCAAGGTAGTGAGAATTCTACAAAATAAACACACCATTGGGTCTTATCCTTTTAAGCCATTGTCTTGATTAAACTATCATTCTATGTGTCAGAAAGCACTTTATCCTTTTCTGTACGGACGTGTTTCCAACGAAGCAATTGTGACTTTATTGAAACACCTTATACATTTTGACATCAACGTGTTGACATTCATGCAATTCTAAAGATAACTGGAATATGAATGTCTCCTGACGCCAATTGGCTGACAGTGATGTATTGGTGAGCAGAATGCAACACTCTATCTAACTTAACAACAACTTGATGACAGTATTCCAATTTGGCATGTAACATGACACATTATACCGGTTTGTGTCATCTTGTTCAAGACAACACCTTATCATGACGATTACATCATTTGCATTCTTTTCAAGAATTTGAGGTCAAAATGTATGAAGGGCTCTGTTATGCGCACTAATGCGTCATTATAATCAAGTTGATGCAAATATTAAGTAATGTTTGTCTTTTCCACACAGGTGACTTACTTTAAGGCTGTGGATGTGAAAAGAGATATGTTCCTCTGACATCAAATAATTGCATCATAGCCAACAATTTGCTCTAAAAACAAAAAGTGTCACGTTATCCTGATAATTTCTAAGCTTTGCACATGTTGCAGTTACTGACACGAACTTGTTGGCAATAATGCAATTGTGAGCAGACCATAACACCTGTTTCCATGTTGCAACCTCGTGTAGGTAATGTGGTATTCTTTATACCTGTTTACAACAGTTTGTACAGAATGATCCATTAAGAAACATTGTATGATACCTTGTCAGCTTCTTGAAAAAGTGCAATTGTGACTAAACCTTTACACATTATGTCTGTTTACATGACCTTATTCAGAATGATGCAATTGTGAATGAATGTAGCAAAAGACTTCATCCCTCTTTAGCTCAAGGTAGTGAGAATTCTACAAAATAAATACACCATTGGATCTTATCCTTTTCAGGCCATTGTCTTGACAAAGCCATTATTCTATGTGTCAGAAAGGGCTTTATCCTTTTCTGCACAGACGCGTTTCCAACGAAGCAATTGTGACTTTATTGAAACACCTTATACATTTTTTACATCAACGTGTTGACAGTCATGCAATTCTGAATATCAGTAGAATGTATATGTCTCCTGACGCCAATTTGCTGACAGTGATGTACTAGTGATTAGACTGCAACACTCTATCTATCTTAACAACAGCTTGATGAGAGTATTCCAATTGGGCATGAAACATGACACATTATACCGGTTTGTGTCATCTTGTTCAACACAACACCTTATCATGACGATTACATCATTTGCATACTTTTCAAGAATTTGAGGTCAAAATGGTTGGAGGGCTCTGTTATGCGCACTAATGCGTCATTATAAACAAGTTGATGCAAATCGTAAGGAATGTTTGTCTTTTCCAAACTGGTGACTTACTTTAAGGCCGCGAATGTGAAAAGAGATATATTCCTCTGAGATAAAATAATTGCATCATTGCCAACAAGTTGCTCTAAAAACAAATAGTGTCACGTTATCCTGATAATTTCTAAACCTTGCACTGTTACACCTACTGACACGAACTTGTTGGCAATAATGCAATTGTGAGCAGACCATAACATCTGTTTCCATCTTGCAACCTCGTGTGGGTAATGTGGTATTCTTTATACCTGTATACAACAGTTTGTACAGAATGATCCAATCAGAAACATTTTATGATACCATGTCATCTTCTTGAAAAAGTGCAATTTTGACTAAAACTTTACACTTTATGTCTGTTTGCATGACCGTATTTACAATGATGCAATTGTGAATGAATATAGTGAAAGACTTCATCCCTCTTTATCTCAAGGTAGTGATAATTAATAAATACACCATTGAATTTTATCTTTTTCAAATCATTGTCTTGACAATAATGTCATTGCATGTGTCAGAAAGCACTTTATCCTTTTCTGTACAAACGTGTTTCCAACGATGCAATTGTGACTTTATTGAAACACCTTATACATTTTGACATCAACGTGTTGACAGTCATGCAATTCTGAATATCACTAGAATGTGTATGTCTCATGACGCCATTTTGCTGACAGTGATGTATTGGTGAGTAGAATGCAACACTCTAACTAACTTAACAACAACTTGATGACAGTATTCCAATTGGGCATGGAACATGACACATTATACCGGTTTGTATCATCTTGTTCAACACAACACCTTATCATGACGATTACATCATTTGCATACTTTTCAAGAATTTGAGGTCAAAATGTATTAAGGGCTCTTTTTGCGGACTAATGCGTCATTATAAACAAGTTGATGCAAATCGTAAGGAATGTTTGTCTTTTATAAAACAGGTGACTTACTTTAAGGCTGTGGATGTGAAAGGAGATATGTTCCTCTCACTTAAAATTATTGCATCATTCCCAACAAGTTGCTCTAAAAACAAATAGTTTCACGTTATCCTGATAATTTCTAAGCTTTGCACATGTTGCACCTTCTGACACGAACTTGTTTGCAATAATGCAATTGTGAGCAGACAATAACACCTGTTTCCATGTTGCAACCTCGTGCAGGTAAAGTGGTATTCTTTATACCTGTTCACAACAGTTTGTACAGAATGATCCAATCAGGAACATTCTATGATACCTTGTCAGCTTCTTGAGAAAGTGCAATTGTGACTAAAACTTTACACTTTATGCCTGTTTACATGACGGTATTTGCAATGATGCAATTGTTAATGAATGTAGCAACAGACTTCATCCCTCTTTTTCTCAAGGTCTTGAGAATTCTACAAAATAAATACACCACTGAATTTTATCCTTTTCGTATCATTGTCTTGACAATAATGTCATTAAATGTGTCAGTAAGCACTTTATCCTTTTCTGCACAGACGTGTTTGCAACGAATCAATTTTTTTCTTTATTGAAACACCTTATACATTTTTACATCAACGTGTTGACAGTCATGCAATTCTGAATATCGCTAGAATGTGTATGTCTCCTGACGACAATTTGCTGACAGTGATGTATTGGTGAGTAGAATGCAACACTCTAACTAACTTAACAACAACTTGATGACACTTCTTCAATTTGGCATGGAACATGACACATTATACCGGTTTGTATCATCTTGTTCAACACAACACCTTATCATGACGATTACATCATTTGCATACTTTTCAAGAATTTGAGGTCAAAATGTATGAAGGGCTCTTTTTGCGGACTAATGCGTCATTATAAACAAGTTGAAGCAAATCGTAAGGAATGTTTGTTTTTTCCAAACAGGTGACTTATTTTAAGGCTGTGGATGTGAAACGAGATATGTTCCTCTGAGATAAAATAATTGCATCATTGCCAACAAGTTGCTCTAAGATCAAAAAGTTTCACGTTATCCTGATAATTTCTAAACCTTGCACATGTTGCACCTACTGGCACGAACTTGTTGGCAATACTGCAATTGTGAGCAGACCGTAACACCTGTTTCCATGTAGCAACCTCGTGTAGGTAATGTGGTATTATTTATACCTGTTTACAACAGTTTGTACAGAATGATCCAATCATAAACATTCTATGATACCTTGTCAGCTTCTTGAAAAGTGCAATTGTGACTAAAACTTTACACTTGATGTCTGTTTACATGACCGTATTTACAATGATGCAATTGTAAATGCATGTAGCAAAAGACTTCATCCCTCTTTAGTTCAAGGTAGTGAGAATTCTACAAAATATATACACCATTGCATTTTATCCTTTTCAAATCATTGTCTTGACAATAAGATCATTGTATGTGTCAGAAAGCACTTTATCCTTTTCTGTACAGACGTGTTTCCAACGAAGCATTTGTGACTTTATTGAAACTCCTTACACATTTTGACATCAACCTGTTGACAGTCATGCAATTCTGAATATAACTAGAATGTGTATGTCTCCTGACGCCAATTTGCTGACAGTGATGTATTATCGAGTAGAATGCAACACTCTATCTAACTTAACAGCAACTTGATGACAGTATTCCAATTTGGCATGGAACATGACACATTATACCGGTTTGTATCATCTTGTTCAAAAGAACACCCAATCATGACGATTACATAATTTGCATACCTTTCACGAATTTGAGGTCAAAATGTAGGAAGTGCTGTGTTATGCTTACTAATGCGTCATTGGAAACAAGTTGATGCGAATCGTGATAAATGTTTGTATTTTCCCTACAAGTTACTTTAAGAATGTGGAGGTGAAAAAATATATGATCTTCTAACATGAAATAATATATATCATTGTCTCTATATGGTATCATAAATCTAACACATATGTGTTACATGTAGCTAATTTTTTTCACTATTTCACCGCGTTACCACCACTAAAATATGTCTGAGTTTCTTTCAATTTCAATCACAAGTAACTTTTAGCTCAGTGTTGAAATATACAAATCTTCTTAGTTGATGTCTATAAAAAAATACAGACAAACATTCACATGACCTGTTTTATTTTTGAAACCGACTACTATTTTTCTTCCTAATTGCTAGCTTATTGCAATGTACAAGTGTTTCTGTGAAATAAAGTAATGTGTCTATTGCGACGCTAATATAGTACAATGTAATATAAATAATCAGCTAACTCATTCGAACATCATTGAATACAGTTACACTTACAATGTTTTGAAAACCCGTTTATGTGACCCAGAACTGCATATTTCTACACTTCTGCTATAATTTCGTAAAATTGGCATTTATAAATTATAGTATGATCTGTCTGAAGATATATTTTCGACCTAGCGCAATAGAATCAATGAAGTTTACTTTTCAGATAAGTATAGCATATGATGTCTTTTCATGTGTCACCAATCGCATCACATTGTACTGTACCTTGATTGCTGCTTTCTACGATATATTGTACCAATGAGTTAACCACACTGTAGACAACTAACTTAACCGTGCAGCTATGCTTCTGTGCTGCTGTAGATACATACAAATCAAAGTTACTAGGTATATGATACTTGTGTCGCCTCTTCAAAGTACCACAATACAAACTGCGCCTAAACAGCTTTTGTTTCATCTTATTAAAGTCTCAAAGAAAATCATTAATATTTTGTATGTGATTTTTTTCTCTGGGAAGATGCTAAGCAGTAAGAAAATGTACACCAATTCAAAATTATCGTGCACAGATTATCACATAGACCGGCATATAGAGACTGGAAATTGAAGTATTTGTAAGAGAATTGAGACACAAATGTACACCCTTTCAGATGCAACAGAAGATAATAGGATTTGCCATTTGTTTTGGAAGTAAATAATGCTTTTATTTTGTCTATGAATTAACCTTTTTATTAGGAGTAAAAGAGTTGGTTTGGTTGGTTTTGTGGGTTTAACGCCATTGTTCAGCTCATGATAGGCTGTACACAGCTGCCAGTGTATTTGGTGTAGGAAGAATCAGTGGAAACCCCTGGAAGAACCACCGACCCACAAGAAGCTATTGGCAAACATTCTCACATGCCCACGTTGGCCAAGCCGAGACAAGAACTCACGTGAACAGATGTGAGATGTGTGAGTGATCTCTAAAATCGAGCTCCTTAGACCACTCGGCCCGAGTAAAGGAGAAAATCACGAATATTCATTATTCTGCTGTATATTACGTTCATACATGACTCAATTATCAATTAAGGATTTATCCTTGTCGAACATGACAATTGTATCTAACTTTTTTATTTTAACTTTCTATATAAACGCCCTAATATCGGTTTGGTGTAAGTCGCATTAGAATTATTTTATGTCATCAGCTATGTTCTTTGTTCATGAAAACGTAATCTCTCAATACAATGTATCATATCTTTAAAATTTCATTCATAACACATTATCAAAAGTAAAAGGTTATTACCAATTTATGTTATACGTACAACTAACACTGAGTTATATCACGTAAGGCAATAATGAGCAATCAAACTGAAATGTAAGTGCTTATTTATAACATTTACTTTAGGAAAAGGAAACACAATCAATATCAATGATAATACAATTATTTACTTAAATGCTCTTTTATTTATTTCTATAAGTTATATAAATTGATGTAAGTTTATTTTGGCACGGAAACATTTAACTGTTACTTAATAAATATAAATGTATGCGAATCTTTAGCTATCATTATTTCCCGAGTTAAAAACAATGTTTAGTAACTGCTTTGGACCTTTGTACCAAAAATATTGATGTACAAATAATTGCATACAATCATATTAGGCCAAAATTAGATTTAGTGTATTTTAGCAATACTTTACTATGCAATTATTAACAATTATGGTTCTGTGAAAGTATGTATTGAGAGATAATTCAACCTCTTTGAACTGATCAGTACATATTCATACAGTTTTATATTTGCAGCACCTACAGTCTAGTGAAGTACAGATGTATTCGTTCTTTTTTTTCTGTACTGTCTACACCATCAAAAGGGAAATACAAACAGTAATCGTCAATTACTTAAATACCAATCAATCCATTTACAAGGATGAAATTGTGAACATAAAATATTACCCTATCAGAATGTTTTCATCAAGTATTTTCGACAACAATGCAATTTAAATCTAAATCTCCACCCGACACACTCGATTTTGTTTCCATTTGTATATATTGCGATGTCCGTAACTGTGTTTAGTCCATATCTCGTTCTTGATCTGAGAGTCAAGAATGGAGTATAATGAGCGTATAATATAATCCATTTCCGGTCTTTCCGTCCTCTTGTTTACTAATGACGTAATTGTGAGCTTCAGTTCTGCCTGATTAACTTGATTGTTTGCACTGACATTATCTCATTTTAAATCTTAGCAACAATTAGAAAGAGTCTTTAGGAAAAGAATGCGCTATATCCTTTTACCATCAGTTTGACACAGTATTAACATATATAAAACTGTATTTCTAATTAACTTGATGGTTTTACACAGGCACAGAGTAGAGATGAGATGCTTTTGCTCACAAATGGACATCACTTTACCTCTAAAATTACAAAAAGTACGGCAATTTTGAACATGCATTAGGAAGAAATAACACATTTAATTATTCAAACTTCAACATTCTATGATATATCGATTTGTTTGTGAAATAATCGGTAGTATTCGATGTTTAGTTCTGCAAATCACAAAAATGATAAGTTTACAAACTTCACAGTGTTTTCTGTTACTAATCTATATAAATTTTGTAAAATGTAATTGCAAGTTTACCGTGTCGTGTATCGAAAATATGCATGGTATTATAAGGATTCAATTAGTTTCAAAGATTTGTGCTATCATGAATCTGACTAAATTTAAATAATTCACTAAAATATTTGTTCCTAATGCAGGTTTAATTCTCCTTTTGGATACTTTAATGAATAATGTGACTGGACTTGTCATAGTAGGCACATCTTTGCTTTCAATCGTTACTTC